>CAUYPK010071056.1:0-43946 GCA_963574355.1 Loris lydekkerianus | reverse complement strand
GCTGAAGAGTTTACAAAGAAATATGGGGAAAAGCGACCTGTGGACTAAAATCTGCCATGATTGATTCCAGCAAGTGTGAGCAGAGACCCCGAGCAGTGCATTCAGACACCCCGCAAAGCAGGACTCTGTGGAAAATTGACACATGCCACCGCCTGGCGTTCGCTTGTGGCAGTTACTAACTTTCTACAGTTTTCTTAATCAAAAGTGGTCTAGGTAACCTGTAAAGAAAGGATTAAAAATTTAAGATGTTCTAGTTCTGCTTTCTTTGTTTTAAAAATCACTGCTTTAGTCTACTTCAAAAGATTGGTGTTTCTTTTCTTATCCAAATTTTTCCAAAATTTTCAAGTTACATTTAGCCCATAAGGTTAAAACAAACAAAAGAAAAAGGTTGTGGTTCCCCTTCTTTTCTTTTCCCCTGCAGCTCCCACATTCTTGCAGTCAGTTTATTTCTCATTTATTCACTTCCCTGGGCCCAGGCCCCTTGCTCTACAAAGGAGAAGAGACAGCTCCAGCATTTCTGGTAGCCTTTTTTCTCCCTTGTTGAACTTCCCAGTATGGGATTTGGTTTAAATTCTCCTGCCTTGTTTATAACATCCTTTAAAAATTTTTAAGAACTAACAGTTATAACCCTCAAAATTGCCCCCCCCCCCAAAAAAAAAAAAGCCGTGAAAAGGGAGGCTTAGCTCTTATGTAAAAATCCAGCTACTATTAACCGCAGTAACATTGATTAAATGGGCAACCCCCAACGTCAGTGTGTGTGACTGAACTGCGGCCTGGCCTGGCCTGACCTGCTTAGGGAAATGTTGCAATAACAGGTCTGTAGTGACCCCAAAGGGAGGGTCTGCCAGCCAGAGGATGCTGTGCATGCTGTGTGTGATGAAATTTCTCTCCAGAAAGGCTCCTGAGGCCAAAGATTGGCACTCCTCCCTGCAGCCATTTAAGAAGATCTGCTGGTCCCTGCAGGCAAAGCTAAAGCCAGAATATCCATTTGAAGTTCCAAGCTCATCTGCCACTGAGCTCCATCCGAATGTGCCACAGAGCTCACTCTCCACCACCGCCCTCCCACAGCACAGTTTGACCTTCTGCGGGATTGGCAAACAGTGGGGCCCCTGCTGGCCCCCTCATTTGGAGCATCAAGCGAACAGCCCAGCCAGGAACAAGATGGCCTTCCCTCTCCCTTGGGACTCACAGCCTTTGCAGAGTCAAGGTCCACTTGAAGCGCACTCAGTAATATCCTTTAATGTGTTTTATATTGTTTTGACTGCCTTTTTTGTAGAAATAAAAATTGACCTTAGAATTTTATCTTCAGATGAACTTGTAAGGATTTGAATGTTAATGTCTTTTGAAGGCAAATGGGACTGTCCCTGAATGAATAGAGAACGCATGTCACTTTGACATCCAGAGGAAGCTGGTGATCCAAACTCTATGTGTCACCAACTCTGCTTTTGTCACTGGTGGCTTCTCTTCTTGGCTCTTGGGGGACTAGATCCTGTGGAGAAGATGACTTAAACTTTGCTTTCTGTTTTAATTTTAGTTCTATAACTTGAGATCTTTCTGGGGCCTACAGACGCGTTAAAACAGCTTGTCCCACCTGTGCAAAGGTGGGAAGCAATGGGCAGGTCAGGCAGCGTGACATTGGTAGTCCAGACTTGTGGCCCCGCGGTGTGTAAATGAACTCAGTTTCTCTAGGTACGCCAGGGGCAGGTTTTTGGAGACTCCTGTGTGCCCGGGATGGCAAGAGTGCCGGGCCAGCGTTTCCACATCTGTCTCTTCATTAGCAGAAAGGTGATGCTGGATTTTATTTCATTCACACTCAGATTTGTAATAAAATGCCAAATTCTGTCAGAATCTATCCAAACAAGCTACCATTTGTTCTCATTGCTTCTCTGAATCCAGAAATGTTGCCATTCTTGGAAACTGTCCCGTTGCTTCATATTTCTGCCAACGTATCTCTGCCTGCCTGTCACCCCCTCATTGCGCTCTGCTCACCACCGGAGGATACCTGTGTGCCGGCAGCCCCTCAGGGACTCTCAGCCCTGGCACTGGCACCCCATGGTTTGCCCTGGCAGCAGACGCCTGGCTCTTGAGTCAGTGGATGTCTCTCCTCTGGCCTGGGCAGCTTGCTCCTTCCAGCCATGCCCTTGGGGTAGGCTTTGAGCAAGCTGGTGGGCAGCCCAAGCTGCTCCCAAACCAAAAGCTGGGTCCTCTGGAGGAGGGAAGAGCTGTGGAGCAGCCACCCACCGCTGACCCCATCTCACTCAGGAATTCACACTCTCCTAGTTCTTTGAAGTGTGCCAGGTCCTCCCCTCTGCACTCCGCAACCCCCTACCATGGCAGAGAAGAGGCTTTCTAAGATGCTGCGATCCCATTCTGCTGCTCTTTAATAAAAACGCTCTCAGACACTGGTTTGGTCGTGTGGGTTTCTTCCTTACTGGGGTGGGCAGTGCCAGGGCCTGTGCTGTTGGAGGCTGGCTGGGGCCTCTGATCGTCCCATTCCCATCCTCTCCAAAAGAGGTGCAGAGAGGTGTTCCTGCCTCCCCAGAGGAAAGGGATGAGGTTTAATCAACGCAGAAAAAGCCATGAATCCAGACTGGGGCCTACAGAAGCACTTGTGGGGATCTCTCAAGGGGACAGCAACTTCTTACATGGGCACATCACTTCAGCCATCTCATAGCCCCAAGAGTGATGGTACACTCCCATGTCCAGCAGAGGTGAAAACTGGAACCCTGGGAGGTCACAAAATTAATGAGGGTGTACCCAGGCCATTTCTATGAACTGTGCCAGCCAGAAACCCACCCCAGTCCTTGGACAGCCATTGACACGTGCAGGCACTGTGGGAAGAGCACAGCTCAGCACAGGGCCCAGCCAGGCCTAGCACACTTTTTGTTGTGGTTTGCCCTGGCTGGAACTTGATGCCAGCTGAGGCCAGGCCTGCACTGTAAGCTGAGCCTGGAGCTCATAGGAGGGAAGCTTCCTGGGGTGTTGTTTCACCAGGGAGCCAGGAAAAGGTGGGTGCTCTTTCACATGTCCAGTGCTTCTCTCCACATCTCAGGGCAGCTTTTACGCTGAGAAAGCCAAGGCTCTGAGTTGTGACCACGGGCACATGAACTGTTCTGCAGTCGACTCCAGAGCCTGTTGATGTATACTCAGCGCAGTCTTCCACAGACAAAGGGTCCCTTTGAGCCCAGACACAGCCACAGTTCCCACCTCCCCAAAGCTAGAGGCCTGTAAGACCCTCTCTCAATACTTTTGTGTCCACTGCATCCTGGCTTCTATCACCTGCCACCTGTGGCCCCTCTGGCCAAGGGCCCTAGAGTTCCTCACTGCCAGACCCACAGGCTAGCATCCTCAGCTCTGCTTCTGCTTCCTTCCCTTTGGCAGTACTTGCAAGCATTGCAGGTCCAGGAGAAGCCAGAGCTGGCCTCTGCTTACTGCCCTGTCCTGCTTCCCTTTGCAGCACTGGGGATGGCACCAGCCCTAGACAGAGCAGAGTGGAGCTGAGGGGAGGACTGCTCCCGCACAGCACAGTGCCTGATAAATGTGTGCTTCTGGGATAACAGTCAGGTGTTCTTGTTCCAAGACTGGTCTTCTGGGGAACGCTGCAGGCCTCAGAGGCTTACAGATGAAAGGATTGCCCAATGCTGCCTTAGGGCCATACCTGAAGCCCAGGGAAGGACGTCCCTCGGGAGACCATCCCCAGAAGTGTGCTGGCCAGGTTAGAAACCCTCCTTCGGCCCCACCCCTGTGTCGGCTGGATCACACTGATAGTCCCTGTGGGTACCAGCCTGTGAGTGCCCTGCACAGACCAAGCTATGTCCCTGCAGCAGCCCTGGCCCGGCACAGAGTGCTGAGCAGGTGGGTGCTGTCACTTGCCTGACACCAGCTGCAGTGGGTTTGGCATGAGAAATCCCCCCTGCTGTGTCCTGCCAGTGACCACCCCCACAACAGGTCCTTTTTACCACTTTCCTTTGAGGTGCACTTTCCTTTGAGGTGCATCTTGGTAACCTGGTATCAGTCTGGCCACGTCCCTCTCTTTTCTCCACTCTCAAGGGCTCCTGGTGTGCAGGGCTGCTCTCAGCCTTCACCTCTGCTCATGATCTCTTCCCCTCCCTGGGTAGCCAGTCACACAGCTTCACCTAGTGTCTCTGCAGATCTCCAAGCCTCTTCTGCCCGCCCACACCTCTCTCCTGAGCCTTGGAGCTACACAACCAGCTGCCTCCAACTGCCATTTCCATAGCAGAACCCCCCCTGAGGAGGCTGCTCTCCTGCCAGCCCCAGGCAGCAGCATGCAGGAATGTGGCTAGACCTCAGTGGGCTAAAGCAAGAAGGGAAGGCAGTGAGAAAGGTTCTCTGGATGGAAGAGTCAAGTCAAGGGAAGGTTAAGTTGGAAGATGAGCATGGAGCCAGAAAGAGGGAGCTGAAGCCACAGATGGGGCATGGGTGGGTAGAGGCACCCAGAAAGCCACATGTCCCTCTAGGCTGCCTAGGTTGGGTGAGTGCTCACTTGGCACCTGATTCCATGCTTGGCACAGGCTCGGGGCCAGTGTGTGTCAAATGAGTGAGTAGGTTCAACACACTGCCACTCCCACCTGTGTCTGTAAGATGAAGACATTGGTGCCTGCCTCAGAGGTAATGTTACACGAAATTGAATGAGAAAAGGACTGTGTGGTGTTCCATCTGCCTTTCTATCCTCCAGAGTGGGACAGAAGGACTCTGTGCTCACAAGAACTCCCCACTACCTTCCCCACCTGCTGCCTGCATCTCAGGAGCCTTTATCCAAGCTACTCGGGGTCCCAGTCTGCAGGTCCACTGAGGAATTGCAGGATCCCCTTTTTACAGAAAACTGCCCCTTTGGAAGAATTTAAATGTGCTCCTATAACCCTGCAGGACTTCCTCAGGCCTGTCTTCTAGAAGCTTACTTAAAACAGATGACTTTAAATAAAAATTGAGATTATAATATGCCTCTCAAAAAAAGCAGCCTGGCGAGACAAATCTTCCACCCTCACCTTACACCCACAAAATGAAAAAAGGACCGGTGTGGTAGTCACAGCTATAATCCCAGCACTTTGGAAGGCTAGGAGTTTAAGATTAGTCCAACTAATATGAGACCCCCATCTCTGCAAAAAAAAAAATGTTTTTTAGTTAGCTGGGTGTGGTGGTGTGCACCTAGTCTCACTATTCAGGAGGTTGAGGCAGGAGCATAGCTTGAGAATGGGAGTTTGAGGTTATAGTGAGCTAAGACTGAGCCACTGTACTCTAGATGGGTGACACAGTGAGACCCCATCTCTTAAAAAAAAAAAAAAAAAAGGAATAAAACCTAAGCATGGGCGGTGCTTGTGGCTCAGTGGGTAGGTCGCCGGCCCCATATACGGAGAGTGGTGGGTTCAAACCCAGCCCCGGCCAAACTTCAACAAAAAAATAGCCCAGCATTGTGGTGGGTGCCTGTAGTCCCAGCTACTCAGGCAGCTGAAGCAAGAGACTTGCCTAAGCCCAGAAGTTGGAGGTTGCTGTGAGCTGTCATGTTACAGCACTCTACTAAGGGCGATAAAGTGAGACTCTGTCTCTACAAAAAAAAAAAAAAAAGCATGAACACAAGCAGAATTTTTGCATAGCTTTTCTGGAACACTGGCTTGGGTTGAGGCAAGAGGGAGTTGCTCCATGTCTATTCTTGTTTCTGTAAAGGCTTCTTGGTTACACTTTATAAACCACCCAAGTTTCAAAAACACTTTTTAATTAATATAGCAATCTCTTCCCCACTTCCTCTAACACTGAAAGTGTTTACACTGCAACACGAAGGGGCATCACACGCTCTGCTCTGCAGGTACTAGGTCCAGATGTCACAGGCTAGGCCCACCTGCAGCCAAGAGGGGCTGCCTGAGCTCTGGATGCCACTCTGAGTCATGAGGTCCTGGCATAGAAGCAGCAGAGTCTCACCCAGGCTAGTTACAGACCCTGCTCAAGAGCCTGGTTCTGGGTTGTGCCAGTGCTTAATCCTGGCCCCCTTCCTGGGCATTGAATGGCATCGTTGCTTGGCTGTCTGTTGGGGTCAAGATGGGGAGGGCTCCAGGAAGGGCTCCAGAGTGGGCCTCACAGGGCACCCCCTCCCCAGGCCTCTTGGAGTCCAGATCGTCGAGGGCACAGAGCTGCACGCCCTCCTGGGCAAGCCGGGCCCGCAGCGTGGGTGCAGTCAGGACACGCAGCTCGTGCAGCCGCTCCCAGGAGCAGGAGAACGCGTCAGGCCCTTCTCCACAGCCCCCAGCCGGAGGCACGCTGGGGTAGCCCGGGTGTGCCATCAGCTCAGCTGTCAGGGTGTGGCCTGTCGGGGTACCTTCCAGGGCCCGCACCAGCGCCCCGGACACGCGATGAGCAGACATGTGCCGACCGCAAGTGCTCATGCCCACGAAGACGTCTGTCCACCTGCGGGTGCGGGGGCATCAGCCGTGGGACTGGGCGGTGGGCGGGGCTAGGTTGGGGGGCGGGGCGCTTCCCGGCTGAGAAGCGTAAACAGGTGGCCTGGAGGAGGCAGGGAAGCACCGGGTCGGTGGGGGACAGGTGACGGGTTGGGGTGCGGGCGAGGGGCCTCACCGCAGGTCGTGCCGGGAGAAGGGGCCCACGGCGGCCCGGGCGTCTCGCTCCACTGCACAGGCGAAGACACGCGCCGGGGCCTCCAGCCACGCGCAGCTGCCCACGCCGCGTTCCAAGGGCAGGCGTGTGAAGCGCACCCCGTAGGCCTGCAGCGCCTCAGCGAACACCTGGCACACGCCTGCGGGCGAAGCGGGCTCAGGGCGGCGCACGTCCCCTCGCCTGGGGGCATCGGCCTCCCTCGACCTGGGAGCCCCAGACCACCCACCTGGGAGCACGTGCACGTGCTGGTGCCCGTCCACGTGCGTGGGGGCCCTGCCCAGCAACTCCCGGAAGCAGTTTAGCTGGGCCTCCAGCTCCTCCCGAACCTAGAGAGGACGATTGACACTCTTTAGAGTCCGGAGCCCACCCCCAGGAGCTTCCGTGCTTCCGTGCGGCGTGACGGCTCCAAGGTTGGAAAGAGCAGAGCGTGCGGCGCCAACTCCTGCCCCCAGGGCTTCAACGGCGCCCTCTGGGGGCCAAAGAAAGCATCTTGTTGCAGCCGCGCCTCCTCCGCACCTGGGGCAAAGCCACGTCTCCGGCCGCCACCGCCTCCCGGAAACCCATCTTGCCGAGGAAGAAACCTTCGGGGCTGAGCAGGGTCGAGGCGCCGTGGCGGGCCGGGCCCACCGGGCGGCCCTCGGACAGATTGGCGTGGAGGCCCGTGGGGATGCTGTACCTGCGGGCGGAGCGCAAACAGGAGCACGACGGCCGCGGAACAGAGGTCCCCGAAGGACGCGCGGGGGGGCCGCCTCTCACCTGCGGGCGAGCTCGGCCGCGCTCTCTGCGGCCGCGCCGTTGACCAGCAAGGACACGCTGGTTACGGTCCCGGCCAGGAAGGCCTCCACGATGCCCTCATCGCGCCGCGGGCAGTAACCAAAATCGTCCGCGGTTACCACCAGCCGCACGCGGGGCCTGGCCATGGCAGCCCTAGTCACCGCGTGCGACCCGAGAGGAGTGGGCCGGGCAGTTCAGGCCCCGCCCTTGGACGCAGCCCGAGCCCCCTCCGACGCACACGCCCCGTGGCGGCTACACTTCGCCTTTGTCTTCGCCACCTAGCGGTGCAGCGTGGCCTTACACTGCTTATACAAACTCTTCTGCAAGAGTGGGGGTTTAGCATATTAAACACCCACACGCGGCGCGAGAAGATGAAGAAAAAAAGTGTCTTACCCCAGAGATCACCCTGGTTAACTTTCTGGATTGTGTCATTCCAGGGTTTCCTCTAAGGAAATACACACACCCAATTCCTCTTCTCCCCAACCCAAAAGTTTTTTTGTGTTGTTTTGAGAAGATAAAGATGATCAAAATCAATATTACTCTTTTCCAAGTTATTTTTTGGTATTTTACTGATTTTTTTCTAAGGGGAGACTTTTTCTTGATTAGTTAACTTTTTTTCTTGACAATAAGAAAATTAAAGAAAACATACACCAATGGCCTCATTTGAGAAATCGTTAGCCCCATTTCCATTTCAAGCTCTGTGCCAGGCTGCAACTTGTACATTTGTAACTTCACTTTTTTCTATTTGGCCCACAAAAGCTTTCCTTATCCATGACTATACAAATAGTCACCATGTTGACAGCCAATTTTCACTGAATGTGGTTGTCTTGATTTTCCCTATGGAAAGTGTCCATCCTATCAGCTTGGTAAATGTCATGTCTGTTTTACTGATGAGGAAACTAGGTCTCAGAGAGAGGAAGTGTGCTCCTGTCAGGAGCAGCAGAGCTGGGACTGAACCTTAAGCTCTGGGCCTGAACCCAAGCCTGCTGTACCTTAGGTCAGGAGCAAATGAGGGCAGAGCAGAGCTTGGGAATAATAACAAATAATACCTCATGGGGCTTGGTAAGGCCACAGTGTCCTCCAACCATGCTCTTTGTGTAAGGACTGTCATGTTCAATCACAGTGATTGTTGAATTATCAGGCTTGAACCATTCACTGGGAAGTTGGTCTTGGAATGGCTAGAGGCCTTGAGAGTCTTCAAATTAGGAGGAATTTTTTCGGGGGGAGGGGGGAAAGAGCGTCTCATTCTGTCGCCTGGGTAGAGTGCTATAGCATCATAGCTCACAGCAACCACAAATTCTTGGGCTTAGGGATCCTCTTGTCCTGACCTCCCTGGTAGCTGGGACTACAGGCACCTGTCACCACGCCTGGCTAGGTGGAAAGAGGAAATTGACATTTATTGGGTACCTACTGGATGCAGGCAATGACAATACTGGAGAGTAAGGGTCCTGCCCCAAAGGAAAGACATCTGGTAGACAATTGAGGCTGTAACAGCATGGTGTGGCAGTTTACTATGAATTCTGTTAAAGGTCGGGAGGCTTTCTGGGAAGGCTTTCTCTAAGGTGATACCATGCTAGGATATTGCACAATAGTTTACTGCGGGGAGGGGAAAGGGGGGGAAGGACGTAAAGTACCAGCTGTGTTGTATGAAGATTTAATCTCCATACTCCCACGTAGAAGGACACTCAATCCCGTTTCCAGATGAGGAGACAAGCTCAGAGAGGTTGAGTCCCTGTGGCAAGGACTAGCAGAGCCAGGAAATGAAGCTAAGTCTGTGACTTGGAGCCAATCTGTTGCCCTCAGGGAAACGGGAGAGTGGTCTGAAAACAGACCTTGGGTTGTCCGCTCTAGAAGAGGCTAGGAGCAATCAGAGACCAGAGAGGAACAGAGGAAGGTGCTTGTGTCACTGGCAGAGGCTGTGACTTTGGCTTTCAGGCTCCCCTCAGAGCAGGTGTGGATCTCAGAGTCCAGCCGCCGCCTTGTGGCTCCTCCTGACGGGGCTGAGCCGGGTTAGCAGCATCCCCAACGCCCAGCTCCTGGGCGAACGTAGGTGAGGCAGAGCCCGCCAAAGCGGGGGAGGAGCCAATATGGGCCACGCCCCCAACCATTGTGTCGGAGAAGCTACTGGGCGAGCAGTCGGCTGCGAACCAACGACGACGCAGTATGCAAATGAGCAAGCGGGGCTATCGCCTGGCGGCTCCTGCCCACTGTACCGCCGCCCTGGTGCGGGCGCACACCGCGCGGGCCGGCGCGCAGCGAGGCGGGACCTCTGGTGAGCCCCGGGACTGCTCTGGGCCTGGGGCCGGACGCCACGGCGCCGCGGGTATGGGAGGAGGGCGGGTCGGATACACCCAGACTCAGATACGGTCGGGGAAAGCACGCGACGCCCTCAGCGACCCCACTCTGATGGTTATAGAATCAGACGGTCTGCAAATGCCCAGGGGGCTCCCAGCAGGGTGAGGAGGTGGGGTGAGAGGGGGCGAGGGCCCCGGGGCCGCTGACACATGGATCCCTGGAAACCTGGACAGACCCTCACTTCGTCTCCCCACCCTGCACAGAGAAGAGTCTGCAGCTGTGCTGTGAAATTGAAGACAGAGGTTGTGGGCCGCGGGCCTGGTCTCCCACACCATGGCTAACTGCCGCCACCACTCTGGATATTTGGCCGATGACGAGGCAGGCCACTCCACGTATGTGACACGGGTAAGTGTGCCCGATAGGATCTGCCCCTGGTACTCCCAACGTGTTCCTCACCGCCCTAGTGTTCCCTACCCCCACCAATCCTGATGCCCAGAACACAGTCTTCCTGGGCCTCTCAGGGAAGTCCTTACTGCTTGGACCTTTCCTGTAGTCACCTGCTTTCCTGTGGTCAGCCCTGACTTCCCAGGCCACCGTCAGTTTCACTCTCATCTCCCTGACTTCCAGCAACCCAGGAGGTGCTTGGGTGGCCTGGGAACACCCAGAGTGGGAGCATGGAGCTGGCTGACAAAGGCCTATAGTGCAAGTCAGAGAAGTGGACGAGTAGTGCAGGTCTCCCGACCTCCGGTATTCTCTGTAGCCCAGCAGTGGAGGCAGAGCTGACCTGCTGCATGGACAGATGAGGAAGGAGAGAGAGACTGGGAGGACTTTCCTCCTTGCCAGTCCATGCCTGTGAGGGCAGAAACAGGCTTTTAGACTCCGCAGCTGTGATGTCAGGGAAGCTTCGAACAGACCCTAAATAGATCCCCACTTTTCAGATAAGAAAATTGGACCCCCAAAGGGGGCCATTGTGCACATGTCCACACAGCCTGAAGGTGGCAGAGCCGGCGTCCAACCCAAAGCTGCCTGACTCCAAACTGCAGTTCTTTCCACCGTTCACACCCAGCTCCTAGTGGCACCATAAAAAGCCCTAGGGACCCCTCTACCTGCAGGGCATCCCTGCCCACTATGACTGCCTATCTGCTCAGGTTCAGCCACCCAAGAAATCAGTGTTCCTGGAAATGGGGCCAACCTCCAAGCTGGGCCGTGAGCCACACCCACCACCCACGTATGCCAGCCCAGCACTCCGATTTCACCGCCCAAAGAGGACAGCCCCTCAGCCCTTTGGCAGCTTCCTGGACTTCCTGACTGAGGGCCAAGTGCTGGAGAGCCTGCAGACAGTGGTGGAAGAGGCAGCTGAGCGCATGGCTGCCATGAAAACAGAGGCTGGGTTGCCACTGGTGGAGGTGCAGGACCCACTGGAGATGCCAAGAGTCAGGCACCGGGTGCACGCCCGGCCCAGCCTCAAGACCGTGCACCGGCACCGTGCTCAGCCCAGCCTCTGCATGGGCCGCCCCAACAACTACCCGTCCTGCTCCAGCTCCATGTCCGACTCCCATAGTAGCCTCACGGCTGGCTGCCTGGGCTCCCACAGCCGAGACAGTGACCTAGGTGCTCATGGCTTAGGCTCACTGCCACCTGTGAGGGACAAGCTCCTGCTGGAGAAGAACCTCAAGCGACTGCTGAGGCTGGAGAACAAAGGGGTGAGTCCTGCGGCCATGGCTGGGGCTGGGTGGGATGGACCCCCTGCCCAAGGTCAGGGTCAGGCCTGGCTTGGCTACTCCTGGACACTTCTCAGAGTGGTCCTCTCTCTGCAGAAAGGCCTGAGTCAGTCCTGCTCCCAGAGGGACTCCCTCCTGTGGGACTCACTGGACAGCCAGACCAGCAGCCTGGGGAACCGGGAACAGCCCCTGTCCTGGTTCTCAGGGCTTCTGGGCTCGAGTTCAGACATACCCGAAACATCAGACCTGGGACCTGGAGAGCAGGAGCTGATCTTTCTCAGGCAAGAGTTCAACAAGGAGCTCAAGTCTCGACTGAGTCAGCTGTCATCCTTCAACCTGCCTGGCTACTGTTCCCTCCGAGAGCCTCACCACACCCTGGACTTCCTGGCCAAGCACCAGCTCTTCCCCGCCCTGCAGAGCGTGGTCAGCCAGGCTGTGGACAAGCTCAGTGGTGCCTACCGCCGTGATGGCTGCCCTCTCTTTCCCGCCAACTTCCAGCCCACTTCAGAGCTACCGTCTGACTTCATTGAGCCGCCACTGACAGGTCGCCGAAGTTCGCTGAACTCCAAGTTGGCCGAAACCACCACTGACAAGGAGGAGCCCTGCAATTCCCTCCATACCACAGGCTCCAGCCCCAAGATGACTTACAAAAAAAGCAAGGGCAAACAGGGCACCCCCTCTGTCCTTAGTGCCCCTGTGGCCACCAGATTCAGGTTCAAGGAGACACCCACAGAAGAGTCAAATGTCCCCGGCTCTTCCTTCCGGCCCAGGCAGAAGGCATGTAACATAGATACCAAGTTACAGAAACCACCTGTGTCCCAGAGCTCCAGCCAGAGGGCCAGGCCCTGGCGAGGCCTCCATCTTACCCTGCCTGCCCCCGGGGTCATGGTGGAGGTAGCCTCCAGCCACGGCCGCCTCAGAGGCCCAATGCCACCTCCACATTCCTCCTACCACCCTCGCTTTCCCTACAATCTCTCCCCACTCACCTCCCTTATGAGAAACTTTTCATCCCCTGCCTCATCATCTCCAGAGGTAACAACTTCGAGAATAGGGCTGGGTGTTGTGGGGATAAATTCCTGGGAGAAGGGCTCCTTCCGCCACCTCTTCTAGCAGCCGCTGTCACCAGCAGGTGCCCAAGGTCCAGGTCTCTTGCCCTGCACTGTGGAAACCTGGTCAGGGGACAAGCTAATGAGGGGTGATAGTCCTGGCCTAGCTACTACCAGGTATTGTCAAAGATGAATAAAGGCTATTTTTTATCTTGGGTATTTTTTTTTTTTTAACATTTCCGTATGGGGCGGTGCCTATGGCTCCAGGAGTAGGGCACTGGCCCCATATACTGAGGGTGGTGGGTTCAAACCCGGCCCGGGCCAAACTGCAACAAAAAATAGCCGGGCGTTGTGGTGGGCGCCTGTAGTCCCAGCTACTTGGGAGGCTGAGGCAAGAGAATCACCTAAGCCTAAGAGGTGGAGGTTGCTGTGAGCTCTGACACTATAGCACTCTACTGAGGGTGACAAAGTGAGACTCTGTCAAAAAAAAAAAACACAAACCATTTCTGTATAAATCTTGGAGGTGTTCCCATGTTAAGAGGGTCCTTCCTGTCCCTTGTGGACAGCAGCCTTACTCTAGTGTGAGGCCCTACATCCTAGGCTCACTTCCGTCTGGTCTAGCTGCCTAGGGCAAGACTCTCTTGTGTCTTTACCCTGCCCAGGAAGTTGCTCAGGGAACATGGATAGAAGATGCCAGTGGCTTCACCCTCGTGGGTCTCTGGTAGTCCCTCATCCCTCCCTTCTCCCAGAAAAGCCCAGGCATGCTTTCCTCTGAGCGCAAGCCTGGGTGGGAGCCTGCAGGAGCCCAAGTTTGGCTGGCCCTGTGACTAAGATCCCCAGCCTTGCCCCCAACCTGACATATGCAGCAGGTATGATGATGTGGTGAGCATGAGGGTTGCCTGTTGAGTGACAGCATGGCACATAGGGCAAGATTTTGTGTGACAAGCTGCCATCCATGTTTGTGAAAGCAGGGCTGGCAGGGCTGCCAAGGAGGGTGCAGCGGGGGTGAGGGGCATCCGAGGGTGGCAGGAGGGACAAGGCTGGTAAGGGGTGACACATGTCCTTTTTTTCCCTCCCTGGCTGCCACGCAGAGCCTTACCAACAAGTTCCCAAAGAAGAAGCCGCTGCCCTCCATCTCACCCAGGTTCACCACGTCCCGCCACTGCAGCCCCTGGTATGACGAGCTCATGAACTTCCTGACACAGCAGGCAGTCTCCCTGCTCATCTGCAAGTACAAGTTCGAGAACAGGCTCAATAAGCAACTGGGCCTCATCTCCTTCCCCATCGCTGAGACTCTCATGGATCTTGCCCTGGGCTTCAAGAAGGTGAAAGGTTCTCACATCCGCCTGTCCTCAAAGGTCGACTGGACCTGCCTTTTGCGCAAGCTGGAGGAAGCTGACAAGGCCCGGAACACCTCTCGCATCAGCGACAAGCGCAGCACAGAGTCTGTTTCCTCGCGGTCCCCCTCCGCACGCTTCTCCTCCACAAAGTTCTCCTCCACGAAGCCCCCCTCCACACAGGTCTCCTCCACCAAGCCCCCCTCCACACAGGCCTCCTCCACCAAGGGCCCCTCCACGCAGGCCTCCTCCACCAAGGCCCCCTCCACGCAGGCCTCCTCCACCAAGCCCCCCTCTGTGCAGCCCGAGCTGGCCACTGACAAGGACCAACTCCAGGCCGTGGAGTCCCACCACAGCTTCCACGCTGACTTGCTGGCCAGCCAGCCACTCAGCTCTCAGGAGCCGGTGACAGCTGAGGACCAGACGCTCATGAACCTGTTGGAGCCCAAGCTTTCCGTGTCCTCTGGCATAGGTGTGGGCTCCAGTGCCCCCAAGTCCCTGGAAACAGTGAACATCAAAGACAGCGATGACAGGATTGAGATGGTTGAGAGGATTGAGATTAAGGACGAGGATGAGGACAAGGACGAGGATGAGTTTGAGGATGAGTTCGAGGATGAGGACGAGGATGAAGCCTCCTTCAAAGATGAAAGCATGTCCCAGAGTGAGGAATCTTCAGTCAGGCACTCTGTGGACATGGGTCAGAGTGACCCCCCATGAGGTCTCTGCAAGCCACACTGAGCACTTGATCCCCTATGGCTTCTCCTGCTTCTTCATAGAGTTCTGCCCACCCAGCAGCCCCTGCCCTAAGCAGGGGTCAGTATGAGCTGAATGCCCACAGGGAGCTCTCTGAGACCCTCAGGGAAGCCAACCGGAGAAACAGAATTAAAGCCTGGGTTGACAGAGCACGGTTTTCATGTCCTGAGATTTCAGCTTCTCTTTCCATGCACCTGCCCTCAGGTAGCCGCCTTCAGTGGGCTCAGCCATGGCCTTAGCCAGCCTTCCTGACAGCTGATAGTGTGCTGAGCCCCTAGGCAGCAGGGCCAGTGCTGCCTCATGGCTGCTCTCAGAAGACCAGCCACCTTGCCCCTTGTCCCCTTTGCTCTGTGGATCTTCCCGATCCCAGTCTATATCTTCCTGGCTCTTTAAGGCTCTGAGGACTCTTCACGGTCACCCCTCACTCATGGCCCCAGTTCCTGCTTTTAAGGGGCTCTTTCTCTGCCTGGGGTGGCTCCCGTCTTTTGGCCCAGGAGCTGTGTGTCTGCCCTCTCCAGGCGCACTCACAGCTACCTACCTTCCTAATTTATGTTCCCAGCTCCAAGAGCTGAACATCTGGAGTCTCCATGCCATGCCACATGGTGGCTACTGGTTGGTCAGCCTGTGGATCAGCTGCCTGGGACTGGTCCTGTGACTAATTCCCTAGCAGGCCTCAGCTCTCCCTAGAAGGGTCTATGGGCATAGCTTGTGCTGTGATTGGTGGGGCTCCTGTCCAAGGTTCTCCAGGGCCTTCTGGCTATCCTTCTCTCTGCCTTCTGAGGGCAGCCAGTCTATTGCCCTATTAGGCACCTTCACTCAGAGAACAGCTCAGCCTCTCCTTCCCTGCTCCTGTAGCCGGACATTAGTGGAGGACAAGAGAACATGTGAGGATGCTCGGACTCTGCCTTCCTGGTGCAGGCTACCCCGAGAAGAGCCTGGTGGGTCCTTTCATCTCTCCCTAGAGCCTACCGTGGTGCACAGGGGTCAGGCTTGCTCAGCTAAGCTTGATTATGAGTACCTGACAAGTGTGGCCATGATCAACGGCCTGTGTGTGAAGAGACAGCAACTATATCCTCTGGAGCCCGAACCACACCCTGTGATTCAAGGAGGAGGAGGAGCATTTGGTCATCTGCCATTCAGAGGGGTCAGGGCCCTAAGGTTGGTATGTGAGTGACCCATTTTTCCATAGATTTTTTAGGGCACACACTGACTCAATGCCCATTGCCTGAGGCCACCCACCACTGCAGTATGGGGCCACAGTAGACTCTTTTTCTTTTTTTTTTTTGGGCCAGAGTCTCCCTATGTCACCCTGGGTAGAGTGCTGCGGCATCACAGCTCACAGCAACCTCCAACTCTTGGGTTGAAGCCTCAGCCTCTTGCCAACTCTCTTGCCTCAGCCTCGCAAGTAGCCAGAACTACAGGTGCCTGCCACAACACCCGACTGTTTTTTTGGTTGCAGTTGTCATTGTTGTTTAGCAGGCCCAGGCTAGGCTCAAAACCACCAGCCTCGGTGTATGTGGCTGGAGCCCTACTCGCTGAGCTATGGGTGCCGAGCCAAGTGGTCTCATTTTTTGTTGCTTATTACCATACCAACTTGGCCACAGTTGATTGGCCCTATTAGCACATCCCTGCTCTAAGTTAGGCCAGTTGGTTTTTTCCCCCAGGATTGTGCAGTTGGGAGGGACTGGGAGATTCTGGTGGTTTGCACAGATTGTGCAGTTGGGAGGGACTGAGAGATTCTGGTGGTTTGCACTGATTGCTGAGTGGATGGTGCTGTATGGATGGTGCTGAGTGAGTAGCTATCGTCTACCCCTGTCCTGAAAAGCAAGAAATCCTGTCGGCAGAAAGAAGTCACAAGGAGAGCACCTCCAAGGGACAGCACCTGCCAAGATTCCCACCAGCTTCCCAGGTGCTGTTGGCCAATTCATCAAGAGAAATGAGACTATATCCCCACCCAGCCTCAGGCACACACCCTGGGGTAGAAACAGCCCGGTGGGAAACTGTGGTATTGTGCTAGAAACTTTGTCCTTAGCTACTATTTGAGGCATCTATTGCTATGGACAAATCACCCCAAAGACTGAAGTGGCTGCAAACAAAATGATTATCACAACACAGGTTTGAAAATCTCATCTGGGCAAGGGTGTAGGCTAGAGTTATTCATGTGACTGCTTTTAGCTGGGAGCTGGGCTGCAGCTGGAATGTTCCTAATGACCTTTTCCCCTCCAGGGTCCCTCTCCATGTGGCCTACCACCATAGGGTGGACTGGCCTTCACTTCAACACTGCAGAGTGCAGCCACAGGCCTCACAGAAGGAGAAAGCAGGACACCCCCCCACCCCGAGTTCTGATGGCCAATATGCAGAAGTCCCCCAAAGCACTTCTTCAATATTCTGTTGGTCAAAGTGAGTCACCGTACCTGCCCAGATTCAAGGGTAGAGGAGGTAGATTCCACTTATTTTGCTTAAAGGGATGGAGGGAATCGTTAGTGATCACGTTTAGAACCTGTACTCCCTTCCTCCCCTTCTCAGCTGACTGCAGCTTGAGCACTCCCTGCACCCAAGTTGGTCAGCCCAGGGGTCCTCAAACTGTGGCCTGCGGGCCACATGAAGTGGTGTGATTGTATTTTGTTCCCGTTTTGTTTTTTTACTTCAAAATAAGATATGTGCAGAGTGCATAGGAATTTGTTCATAGTTTTTTTTTAAACTATAGTCCGGCCCTCCAATGGTCTGAGGGACAGTGAACTGACCCCCTGTTTAAAAAGTTTGAGGACCTCTGAGGCAGTTAGACATGGGCAGGTGGCAGTAGAGATTAGGCTAGTTTGGACTGGCTGGCCTGAGCTGTTATGGGAATGAAGCTAATTGAGGCTTTACAGGTCAAGACCTTGTTTCAGGGGACTAAGTGATATCTCAGGAACTTTTTTTTTTTTTTTAGAGACGGAGTCTCACTATGTCGCCCTGGGTAGAGTGCCAAGGCATCATAGCTCACAGCAACCTCAAACTTTGGGCTCAAGTGATCCTCTTGCCTCAGTCTCCCAAATAGCTGTGACTACAGGCGCCCACCACAATGCCTGGCTATTTTTTGTTGCAGTTGTCATTGTTGTGTAGCTGGCCTTGGCCAGTTTCAAACCCGGCAGCCTTGGTGTATGTGGCTGGCACTGTAACCACTGTGCTGTGAGCGCTGAGCCCCCAGGTACTTTCTGACGTGGACAGATAGCTATGAATTTTTATGGGAACATGTTATGGGAATGGAGTTAGTTAAGCTCCTGGAAACTTCTAAGAACCAGCTGACACCCTCAAAGGTTGTACATAAAATCCGGCACTGCACTCTCCTCAATGCCTTCAGTCCTTAGGACAGGGCCCACTCCACTGCCCAGGCCGTTAAAATAAACTTTTCCTTTCTTGAAAGCTTTACTTGCTCTGTTCTCTTCAGATATTTTGGCAACTAATTTGAGCCATCACTGCGCTGTCCTGAGCCATCACTGCGCGGTCCTAACACATTGAGCTGATCAGACTCCCCCTTGAGAATCTGAACATGAAGGCAAATTGTAGTTGGAAGGTGAAGGACACTGGAAAGGCTATACTCTGTCCCTAGCAGCTGCCCATAAGGGTAAGCCAAGGAAGGTGGCCTGTGGAGGGAGGCAGAGGAGGCCAGGAGGCCCCACAAGACTCAAGAGAGAGCCTTGTTGGCTATACTCACTCTGATTCCAGGGTCTCAGCCTACTTCAAATCTGCCTATCAAGGAGATTGCTGTGTTCTCACCATCTTCTGCTCCTAAGTGCAACTGGCAAACTATTGGGTGCTGGAATGATCTGATTTATGCTTTGGCTACTTCCTGTGTGGAGAATGCCTTGGAGAGGCCAGTGTAGTAGAAACAGAAAAACCTAGTAGAAATCTGGAGAGGAGATCAAGGGGTCTGGATCAGGATGGTGATGGAGTACTCAGGAAAGATGCCTCAGAATCTATTTTGGAGTCAGAACCATCAAAACTTGAATTAGAAGTGAGGATCGAGGCCAGGCACTGTAGCTCATGCCTGTAATCCTAGCACTGTGGGAGGCCGAGGGGGTGGATTGTCTGAGCTCACGGGCTTGAGACCAGCTTGAGCAGAGTGAGACCCCCATCTCTAAAAAATAGCCAGGCATAGTGGCAGGTTCCTATAGTCCCAGCTACTTGAGAGGCTGAGGCAAGAGGATCACTGGAGCCCAGGAGTGTGAGGTTGCTGTGGTCTGCGACGCCACGGCACTGTTCCAGGGGCAAAAAAGTGAGACTCTTTATCAAAAAAATTAAAAAAAAAAAATCAATAGGCCAGGCACGGTGGCTCACACCTATACTCCTAGCACTCTGGGAGGCCGAGGCGGGTGGATAGCTTGAACTCACAATCGTATTCAGAGCTTGAGACTCTGTCTAAAAAAAAATAATCAATCAATAAAATATATTTTAAAAAGTGGGGATCGGCTCGGCGCCTGTGGCTCAAGCAGCTAAGGCCCCAGCCACATACACTTGAGCTGGTGGGTTCGAATCCAGCCCGGGCCCACCAAACAACAATGACGGCTGCAACCAAAAAATAGCCAGGTGTTGTGACCGGCCCCTGTAGTCTCAGCTACTTGGGAGGTGGAGGCAGGAGAATCGCTTGAGCCCAGGAGTTGGAGGTTGCTGTGAGCTGTGATGTCACAGCACTCTACACAGGGTGACAGCTTGAGGCTCTGTTTCAAAAAAAAAAAAAAGTGAAGATCAAGGTAAAGAGAAGAATTAAAGAAGAATCCCAAATTTGGGGCCTGAACAACTAGTGAATGCAGGTGCCATTTATGCTTTGGACATACTAAGTTTCAGATGCCTGCTGACCTGTCCCAGAGGACATATCATTGCTTCTCTTAACTCTATCCCCTCCACCCTGGACTGGAGGCCCTGCAAGTGCAGCACTGCCAAATCCAGGACAGGTCTTTTAACTATTTAGACACTCTAAGACTTAGAGTGGTTCTCGACCTGTGGGTCGCAACCCCTTTGTAACAATGAAAATACATCCTGCATATCAGATATTTACATTGCTATTCATAACAGTAGCAGAATTATAGCTATGAAGTAGCACAACGAAAATAATTTTATGATTGGGGGTCACCATAACATGAGGAACTGTATTAAAGGGTCATGGCATCAGGAAGGTTGAGAACCACCGCGTAAGTGCTGAAAAGATCAAGGTGACTTATCCTCATATATCATTCAAAATCAGAAAAGTATAAACATGGCCAGGCACAGTGGCTCCTGCCTGTAATCCCAGCACTTTGGGAGACTGAAGCGGGTGGACTGCCTGAGTTCACAAGTTCAAGACCAGCCTGAGGAAAAGCCAGACCCCCATCTGTACTAAAAATAGAAAAAAAACTGAGGCAAGAGGATTGCTTGAGTCCAAGAATTGGAGGTTTCTGTGAGCTACAATGCCACAGCACTCTACCCAGGGTGACAGCTTGAGACTCTCTCTCAAAACAATTAAAAAAACCCCAAGGCTCAGCAACTGTAGCACAGTGGTTACATCTCCGGCCACATATACCAAGGCTGGCGAGTTCAAACCCAGCCTGGGCTAGTTAAACAATGACAACAACAATAAAATAGCCGGCCATTGTGGCGGGTGCCTGTAGTCCCAGCTACTTTGGAGGGTGAGGCAAAAGAATCGCTTGAGCCCAAGAGTTTGAGCCATGGCACTCTACTGAGGGTGACATAGTGAGACTCTGTCTCAAAAGAACCCCCTCCCCCCCAAAAAAAAACAATACAAACATGAAAATCCCAAAATAACATGTCGCTGTAACTAAGATGGCTTTACTCTGGGTTTTTAGAATGCAAAATTCTGGATGATTTCATTAAATATATAATTTGCTCCCTGCTTTGCTAGTGCTTCAAGTACATGTTTAGTCAAGCTTCTTGGATAATGTAATCCAGAGCTAGTTCCTCTGTGACCCCCAGCACAGGACCTGGAGGAAGTCACTGTACGAATGGAATGTTTGGTGAATGAGTAAGTAAACAGTAGTGTAAGTTTTCCTCCCTTGAAGACAGAGATGACAACACTCTGAGCTTTCTCAAACTGCTCATGGCCAGGAGGCCCAAGACATACAGTCACCCATGTTTGGTTCCCACAGTCCCATGGTCTCCCTGGGTTCTGGTTTCCTACGACTGGCTCTGCGGCTTTCTGGTGAGAGCTTGTCATCATCTGAGCACCACAGCCCTCTGTTGCCCCCTGCTGCCGGATGACCCAGTGACCATTAGATTCAGCCAGGCAGCACTCACATGTTTGAGTGGCCAGAGGAATTCAGAAACCCCAGGATCTTGGGACAGAGGGGACTCAGTGTCAGGGGGAATTACTGGTTGATTAATTAATCCTGAGGTCCAGGTACTAACCGAGCAGATGATTCAGTAACGTTGGTATTCGTCGACTTTGTGAACACAAAATCTACTGATCCAGTAACCTCAAGATCCCGTAGCTGCAGGCCCAGAGTTCAAGGGAAAGAACTCATAATCGAGGGCCCAGGGATCCAGTATCAAAAATCTTCGTGAACACGTTCCCGCGGGGCCCTAGTACCCTGGGCCGGTGTTCAGGAGCTCAGCAGCCGTGAAGCACGACGTCCTCACCCATAGATGCCCCTCTGCGCTCTCCTGGGCTTGGCGCCTCACCACCCTTCCCTTGACCCTCATTGGGTGAGGCCTCGAAAGCGGGGATCAATAAAACCCTTCTTGGGTCTACAGTGCCCGCCCAACTACCGCTTTCTGAAGCTGGGGGTGGGACTCCTCCACTCCTCCTCCAATGGCAGTGCGGGCAGAGCGCCGCGCGGGCTGGCGATTGGCTGCAGGGAGCCGGCGCTGTCAGAGCAGGATTGGCTCACCGCGAGGACGGAAGCGGCCGCGGGGCCCGAGCGGCAGGAGCCGGGCCGCGGCAATGTGGAGCGCGGGCCGCGGCGGAGCCGCCGGAACGGCGCTGCTGGGACTGCTGCTGGCGCTTTTGGTGCCGAGCGGTGGTGCCTCCAAGACAGGCGCAGGGTTCGTGACCTGCGGGTCTGTGCTGAAGTTGCTCAATACGCAACACAGGGTGCGGCTGCACTCGCACGACATCAAATACGGATCCGGTGCGCGGGGCGGGCGACGCGGAGATAGGCGGGGGGCTGGGACTTGAGGTTTGGAGACGGGATGAGCGTAGGGGGTCTGTGGGCGGTCTTGGGGAGCCAGACTGGGGATCTGGGATGGTTGAGGACCGAGGGGGCAAGGACTGGTGGGCTTTGAGGGCGTCGTCTGGGTATTGAGGGCGGGAAGAATCTTCGGGAAACTGAGCCAAAGGACTTGAGGGGTCAGCCGGGGCCAGGCCTGGAGGCCGAGCGTGAGCCGTTGCGATTTCAGGGTGGGGTCGTAGGGGAAATTTATGGTGTCTGGAGCGAGGCTAGGGAGTTCGCGGGTGACAGGAGTGGATGTTACTCCGCAGGTAGCGGCCAACAGTCAGTGACCGGCGTGGAGGCGTCGGACGACGCCAATAGCTATTGGCGGATCCGCGGCGGCTCCGAGAGCGGGTGCCCGCGCGGGTCCCCGGTGCGCTGCGGGCAGGCGGTGCGGCTCACGCACGTGCTCACCGGGAAGAACCTGCACACGCACCACTTCCCGTCGCCCTTGTCCAACAACCAGGTGAGTGCCCTGCCTGAGCCCTAGGAAAGGCCCTGGAGGTGTGTGTGAGGCGCAGGGACGAGAGCCTTGGGTTCCAATGACACCTAAACTCCTTGCGTGAAATGGAAATTTCAAGTCAGAAATATTTACTGAGCGCCGCGTCTGGGGACACAGGTTATTCTGTCAGGGTCTTAATCCCAGGTGCTCCCAGTCCAGCAGGGAGACAGACAGGAAGAGAGGATATCCTTGAAGGTGGCTTCTCTTTTGGGGGTAAGTAGGACCCAGGAGAGGAAGATCCACATAGACTTGAGGGTGGGGAATAGGAACTCTGCAAAGGAGGAGGAACTCAGACTGGGTCTAGAAGGATGAGTAGGGGGTCCTCCTGGCCACAGATGGGAAAAAGAGGGGGCTTTCCAGGCCCATGGAAGAGTTGTGCCAAGGCAAAGAGGTCATTAGAACATGGTTTGGAATGGGACGGGGGGTGTTTTGGGGGAGCTGGTGGAAAGAACGTTTGACATGGGTAGAAATCTTGCCTGTCAGCCTGAGAGGTTGAACTTTATTTAGTCTGAAGGTGGGCCTGAGCGGTTGAGATTGGGAGAATGTGGAAGAGAAGCCCTTGGCTTTGTGGAGGCTGGTGGTCACTGCACAGACAGATGAAACAAGATGTGCTTGTGTCTGAAGAGCCTGTATTGGGGAGTGGGCTCTGGGGGTGGGGCATCTTGGTGTGGAATTTTGCAGCTGTGGAAGTTGAGGCTCAAAAAAGTGCAGAGAGGGTGGCGCCTGTGGCTCAGTGAGTAGGGCGCCGGCCCCATATACCAAGGGTGGCGGGTTCAAACCCAGCCCATGCCAAACTGCAACAAAAAAATGGCTGGGTGTTGTGGCAGGCGCCTGTAGCCCCAGCTGCTCGGGAGGCTGAGGAAGGAGAATCGTGGAAGCCCAAGAGCCCAAGAATAATGGAACACATTATTCTTAGTAAAGCATCACAAGAATGGAGAAGCATGAATCCTACATATTTAATTTTTTTTTTTTTTGAGACAGTCTCACTATGTCACCCTCAGTAGAGTGCTGTGGCGTCACAGCTCATAGCAGCCTCTAATTCCTGGGCTTAAGTGATTCTCTAGCCTCAGCCTCCCAAGTAGCTGGGACTACAAGCATGTTGGACCAGCCAGTTATTTTTTTATTGCAGTTGTCATTGTTATTTAGCTGGCCCAGGGCCAGATTCGAACCCGCCAGCCTCAGTGTATGTAGCTGACGCTGTAACCACTGTGCTACAGGCACCAAGCCCCTGTGTATTCAATTATTTTATTTTTTTCTTATGTATTCAATTTTGATATGAGGACAATTAATGACCTAGTACATAGTGGAGGGTGAAGGAAGGGAAGAGCAGAGAGGGAGAGAAAGAGGGAGGGAGAGGGCGGGGTCTCGGTGTGTCACACACCTGTTGGGACAAGACACAATTGTAAGAGGGACTTTACCTAACACATGCAATCAGTGTAACCTGGTTTCTTGTACCCTCAATGAATCCTCAATAATATATATATATTAAAAAAAAAAAAGGAGGGTGGTGCCTGTGGCTCAACAGAGTAGGATACGGGCCCCACATGCCAGAGGTGGCGGGTTCAAACCCAGTCCTGGCCAAAAACTGGGGAAAAAAAAAAAGAAAGAAAGAAAAAAAAAGTGTAGCGAAGGTCCTTCTGGTGCACTAGGTGCCAGTGTCACTTCCTCTGTGGTGACCATATCCCCCCGTCCCCTGCACTACAGGAGGTGAGCGCCTTTGGGGAAGATGGTGAGGGTGATGACCTGGACCTGTGGACAGTGCGCTGCTCTGGGAAGCACTGGGAGCGCCAGGCCGCCGTGCGTTTCCAGCACGTGGGCACCTCTGTGTTCCTGTCGGTGACTGGTGAACAGTACGGGAGCCCCATCCGAGGGCAGCATGAGGTGCACGGCATGCCCAGCGCCAACACGCACAACACGTGGAAGGCCATGGAAGGCATCTTCATCAAGCCCAGTGTGGAGCCCTCTGCAGGTCACGATGAACTCTGAGTCCATTGATGGCTAGACTGAGGGTGGCAGAGTGGGGTATCCGCAAGGCCCCTCTTGGCAAAGACTTTGGGTTTGTAGGGTCCTCAAGTGCCTTTGTAATTAAAAGAATGTTGGTCTGCATTTGCTTTGCTCTGAGCTGGGGGATGACCAGTAGGTGCCAGCCATCGCAGACCTCTATCTCTTCCTCAGTGCAAATCCTCCGTCTCCAGCCCAGCCTGACTGCTGAATCTCTCCTCACCTTTCTGATGCTCTTCCATGGACTCTAATGCTACCTTGGGCAAGCACAGCCCCTGTCTACCCAGGAGTGGTCTACTAATAAGTGACCCCAGGTCCCCAGACCTCAAGTTTCATAAACTTTCCTACTTAGGGCCAAGGCTGGGCCCCTAGGCAGGATCGGAGCCCCCACTCCCTGCTGCCAGCAGGGATGAAGCATAAGTTCTTCAGCCCCCTCATCTCTCTCTCTCTTTTTTTTTTTTTTTGAGAGTCTCACTACATTGCCCTTGATAGAGTGCCATGACGCCTTGCTGAGTGGCGTCACAGCTCACAGCACCTCAAACTCTTGGGCTTAAGCAATTCTCTTGCCTCAGCCTCCCAATTAGCTGGGACTATAGGTGACCGCCACAACGCCCAGCTATTTTTTTGTTTTTGTTGTCGTTGTTTAGCAGGCCCTGGCTGGGTTTGAACCCACACCAGCCCTGGTGGATGTGGCCGGCACCCTAACCACTGAGCTATGGGTGCTGAGCCAGCCCCCTCATCTCTTGATGTGAGAACCCCACTCTCCTGTCAGTTGTGGGACAGTCTTTATTTTTTTTGAGACAGAATCCTCCAGCTCCTGTGTTCAAGTGGTCCTCCTGCTTCAGCCTCTCAAGTACACCTTCCATGCCTGGCTAATTTGTCTATATTTAGTAGCAAGAGGGGTCTCCCTCTTGCTCAGACTTACCTAGAACTCCTGAGCTGAAGTGATCAATCCTCCTGCCTTGGCCTCTCGGAGTGCTATCATTATACGTATGAACTACCATGCCCAACTTGTGTGACAGACTTTTAAATTTTTTTTGGAGACAGAGTCTCACTTTGTTGCCCTCAGTAGAGTGCCATGGCATCATAGCTCACAGAAACCTCAAACTCTTGGGCTCAGGCAATCCTCTTGTCTTAGCCTCCTGAGTAGCTGGGACTACAGGTGCCACCAACAACACCCAGCTATTTTTTTATAGACAGGGTCTCGCTCTTGTTCAGGCTGGTCTCCAACTCGTGAGCTCAGGCAATCCACCCACTTTGGCCTCCCAGAGTGCTAGAATTACAGGCGTGAGCCACCCTGCCTACCCCTGTATGACAGTATAAACACCTGTTTTTGAACAAGGGCCAGGCAAGGACTCTGCCTATAAGCTGGAAATTAGTATCAAGGATTCCCTCACTCTTGGTGCAAGTGGCATCCCAGCCTGCATGTGGCATCTCAGGCCCCCATCAGGACCTTTCAGGGTCTCAAAGAGACAACAGAATTTTAAAGTATATCACAAGGGCCGGGTGCGGTGGCACATGCCTGTAATTCTAGCTCTCTGGGAGGCTGAGGCAGGTGGATTGCCTGAGTTCAGGAGTTGGAGACAGCCTGAGTCAGAGTGAGACCCTGTCTTTAAAAATAGCCAGGTGTTGTGGTGGGCACCTGTAGTCCCAGCTACTAGGCACTCTAATGAGGGTGACAGAGTGAGACTCTTTGTAGTCCCAGCTACTAGGCACTCTAATGAGGGTGACAGAGTGAGACTCTTTGTTGAAAAAATAAAATAAAATTTATCACAAGGGAAGGCAACCACGAAAACTTGTTACCTGCAGAGGCCTGACAAGGCTTCCTGGAAGAGGGGACCCAATTTGGGCAGGCAGAATTGGAACTTAAAGGTAGAAACCCAAGAAGTAGGATGGGCCCTATTAACTAGAGATAACTTTGCTGGTGTGTGAGTGACCTCTAGAGGTAATGGCAGTGATTACAGCCTTCTGGACTTCCTAAATCAGCTGAGGTGGGGGGCTGCCTAGGACAGGGGAGCTTAAGGGAGCTACTACTGGAGGTACGTGTGCTGCTTCCTTAAAGGAGAACAAAAGGCCTAAGGAGAGGCTAGGGGTGGCAACTGGCTGGAAAAGGTTTGGAGTAGTATGGGCAGAACCCCTTACTGGAGCTCAGTCTCATTGGGGATTTTTGGGGCCCAGTGCAGAACACACATTAAAGTTATCCCACCTGAGGGGCAAGAAAGCAGGGTGAGAGATTCTTACCTCCCAAGTATTTTCCTTTTAAGGTTGAGAGCTGCCGGGTGGGTGAGGGGAATTACTCTAGCACCTCACACTTGCCTTGTACTTTGGGCAAGGGGCTGCAGCAGCCAGATACGGCTCCCAGGTAGGGCTGCAGGTGCCGGCTGTAGAGGCAAGTGTCAAGCGGGCATGGGTGGGCACCAACAGTGTGGACTATACCTTGTGAATCCAAGGTGCACCCCTGGGCTTTAAGAGCTCCCTCCTGCCTTTGTCTATTGCTCCCCTACCACCACATACACAGGTGAGCAGTGAGTGTTGATTGAGAGCAGAACCAAACTGTGTATGGCATGTAGGAATTCCTGGGCAAGCAAAAGCTCTAGCTGTCGGAGCAGGTCAGATGGCTCTAAGCAGAATGCACAAGAACAAAAATTAAAAGTGCAGCATCAGCAGCAGAAGTCTTTTACTGAGCACTTACAAAGCGCAAGGTGAGGGGTCCATGATTTACACAGCATCTCATTTGCTCTTGGCAATAACCCTATGAAGCCGGTTAGATTATCATCTCAGTTTTGCAAGGAAGGCAAGAGAGGTTTAGAAATGATTCCAAGCCAGCTCTGCTGTCTCAAAAACATTTGCCCTCGGCCATTGGACTGAGAGTAAAACAGGAGCGGGAGCAGATGTACCGTTGTCTACGGTCCCTTCCCTTCGCCCCAAGGAACTGTGTGAGGCACAGGTAACGAATATCATCCCTGGTCATCAGCCCAGGGTAGGCACTTAATGAATGCCTATCCACAAAGCGGATTGCAATCACTCAAAGACCCAAGCAACGCCTTCCCCGTACCTCTCACGAATCCGCAAGACTCCTTGGGCCCCAGGACTGGGCCATAGCAGCCCAGCCCTACTTGGGTCCAGTCGAGCGATGCGGTGGGTTTGTGTGGGCCGGGGGTTACCCAGCACCGAAGCCTACCGCTCCCGAATAGCCTATCCGGGAGGCGCAGGGGAGCAACGTCAGCACGCAAAACAAAGCACTCGGTGGCTCCTTTCCACCGCACGCGCGGTTGGGAGTTGGGGCATTTTCCGAGGTTCGTACCCCCCTCCGCGGTGGGCTCAGCCGCGACCCGGCGACCCCCCACCGCGCTTCCTAGCGCTCTCAGCGGTGCTGCTAGAAACTCGCAGAGATTGGAGCTGAGAAAAGGCGGGCAAAGTTCCTTTTGGTAAGTTATGAATGGGGAGAAAGTGTTTGTAGAACTCATTGTTAAAACCACTGAGCCGGAACCTCAGCCGGCGCCTGGCCAATCGGCGCCGGGAGGCTATTTTGAAATCGCTCCAGCCTCAGCCAATAGGCGTGCGAGAGGTGCCACCCCGCGCCAGCGCCGACCAATGAGCGCGGCTCTATGCTAAGGAGCCCGGGGCCGGCTCCTCAGACTGTCAGCGGGTTAAAGATGGAGCCGGCTGGCTAGGGGGCACCACGAGGTGCGGGGTCGTCCGGCTGCTGACCACCGGCGCGGACGATGGCGAGGACTCCCCTCCCATGGACCTTAGGTGGGCTGCCCGGATCCTGAGCGAAAGGGGTGTCAGTCTGCGTGAGTAGCTGGGTCTGGGGTGGGGTGTGTGGTCAGGACTGCCCTACACTGCGGGACGTATGGAGCGGCGCTGGCGAGACCCCGGGAGCCCTTTCCGGGCAAGGAACTACGGGAGAGTGCGGAACCTCCCACTCTTCTGTTCCACTTTGGGCCTCCGGGAAGAAGAGTCTGTTAAGACAGAACACAGAATCTAGGTGGGGGGCGCAGGGGCCAGGGATGGGGCCCCGAGCCAGAAGCGGCGCATCGTCCCGGGGTGGGGCGGCCTTTCTTCTCCCGGAGCCGCGGGCTGACTCAGAGCGCGGGGTTGTCGGGCTGTACCCACCTGACTCCGGGAGCTAGCGGGCTTTGGACTGAGGGTGAGCGCGGGCCCTCTCCTTTGTGTGGGCGCTCTCTCCCGCGTCTGCCCCTCAGCTCCCGTTGTAGGGTTGGAACTACCCTTCAGTCTAGGGTTTCTCCTGTACAGCAATCCGGAGCATGCTAGGGGAGGCCTGGGTGCCACGGGGTTCTGAGGACTTCGAGAAAGGCAGTTCCGCTGGGATCCCTTTCCCTGCTCCCATGGACTGAATTGAAGCTCTGGCCCCACCCACCCATCCGTGGTGGAGCTTTCCGTTGCGTGTGTAATGGGGTCGGTGGGCTCCCCCCGCTTGTCACCGGTGCTCTGACGAGGTTGCACTACTGTGCTCTGAGAAGCAGTGCAATGATATTGTCAAAGCATCTGGGACCAGCCTTGGGGACCTCCCTCCCCCACAACCCTCATCTCCCACTCCCCAGGCTGAGGCCCCTTGGGCCTGCAGGCCCTCCCCGCCCCCCTGTCCAGTTCACTCCCTTTTCCATGGAAACTTGAGATTCTAGCCAGGCCTGGGCCTCTGGGGTCAGAGGGCACCCTTCCCCCAGGCAGAGGCCTGCATTCCAGGTCTCAGATCACCACCGACCACCAGGAGGGAGGCGCTGGCAGGCCTGCCCGACACTCTTTCCCTGTTGCACTACTGTGGGCCACTGGGAAGCAGTGCAATGATGAAAGGGCATCGGTCAGGTCCACTTGGCCGGAAGGGGGTTTCCTGCCCCTTCTTCACTTCCCAGTTGAGAAAGTTGAAGTGCCAAGAGGGTAAGTGTTGGACTGTCAGGCACTGTGCAGAGCTGGACTGGACCCTCTATCAGAGGCTGGCCGGGTGCAGAGCTGGGTGATCATCCCCCCAGCATTCCATCCTGGTCATGGCCAAGTAGGGACAGGGGCAGAGTCCCTAAATTCAGAAAAGCTCTGATTTGGAGGTCTTTCCATAGTGGCTCCTTGGGGCAACACTGAAGAATCCAGACCTGGTCAGGGCCTTATGGGGAAACTGAGGCCAACAACTTCGCATGGAGGGTCTTTCCAGGACTTGCTTGGCCCAGCCCTCCTTAAACATTTAAAGAGGACCAGGCTCTGGAGAGAATGTTCTTCTGGGTGGGAGTTGGAGAGGTAAGTAGTGCAGGCCTTCTGGGATACAGCTTTCCCACCAGGCTCAGCCAGAGCAGCAATATCTGGGATGGAAGGGTGGACTTGGGATAGAAAGACTGCAAGTGGGCCAGGCGTAGTGGCTCACGCCTGAAATCCCAGCACTCTGGGAGGCTGGGGTGGGCAGATTGCCTGAGTTCAGGAGTTCAAAACCAGCCTGAGTTAGAGTGAGACCCCACCTCTAAAAAAAAGTAGCCAGGTGTTATAGCGGGTGCCTGTAGTCCCAGCTACTAGGGAGGCTGAGGCAAGAGAATTGCTTAAGCCCAGGAGTCTGAGGTTGCTGTGAGCAGTAACATCATGGAGGGCGACAAAATGAGACTTTGTCTCAATAAAAAGAAACAAACAAACAAAAAAAAGACTGCAGGTGATGCCCACCAACCATGCCAGCTGGTCTCTTACAGAGGTATGCCCTGGAGGGACTGTAAGGTGTCAGACGTGCCTGCCCTAACTGGAATGGGGGGAAGAGGCGAGGGGTGGTGTGGAGCTGAACTTTCAAGGAGCCAGACCCCAGACTTGTAGGGCCACCTCTACTCATCAGGGCCTGACACAATGCAAATGTGTCTATGTGCCCAGTGACAGTCATTCAAACCTGTTACCTTGACGGATGGTCCAAGTTTCCAGATGGTCTTCCAGTACCTTTCACCCCTGGCTGGACACATTGGGATACCGACTCACTCCCACCCTGGAGGTAGAAGCCCTGGCAACAATGGGGGAGCCGAGGGTCAATGACTTGTGTTCCTCTGACTCCTAGACCTGACCCTTAGGGTTCCTTGATCCCAGAGTCACCTGGCTCATCCTCCCTTCCTTTGGGCTCTAGGGGTTAGGGTTGGAGGTGGCCAATCCTGTGCCGTTCTTTATTCACTGGCCAGAGACCCCCATGCTCCTACTCTTGTGAATTCTGGCTCTGCTCAACAGTTCCCTCCTGGGGAAAGCCTTCCCTGGGCTCCAGGGCATTGAATGTTCCTCCAGCAGGTCCTATTAGATCAAAATGATCAAAATGTGGCTGAAGTCCCCATTAGACTGAGAACCCCTGAGGGCAGAAACTACTGTCATTTTCTCTCTGTCCCTTCCCCTCTTCCTCCTTTTCCTCTCTCATCAGTATCTGAAACAGAGGAGGGGCCCAGTACACTCCCCCTGCTTTTGAACCTGCTGGAATATGTGCAAGTACACTTTTATTTTTTTTTTTTTTATATTCTAAATAGGATGTATTGTAATTTATTTATTTATTTATTTATTTTTTTTATTTATTTTTTATTTATTTTTTTATTTTTTTATTGTGGAGAAGGGGCAGGGAAAGAAGGCGGGGGAAGAGGTGAGTGACACAAGTACACTTTTAAAAAACACAAATAGGCTGGGAGCCCATAGCTCAGTGATTAGGGTGCTGGCCACATGCATTGGGGCTGGTGGTTTCGAACCTAGCCCTGGCCTGCTAAAACAAACAAAACAGACAAACAAACAAACAAAAATAGCCGGGTGTTGTGGCAGGCGCCTGTAGTCCCAGCTACTCGGGAGGCTGTGACAAGAATCACTTCAGCTGAAGAGTTTGAGGTTGTGATGCTACGGCACTCTACTGAGGGTGACAAAGTGAGACTCCGACTCAAAAAAAAAAAAAAAATTAAAAACAAATTTAAAACACAATAAACCTATCAAGTGTGAAGCACAGTTATTAACATGATGGAAGGGAAAGTAGGGATGTTTGAGTGGTTGTCCTGTTTGAAAAAAGGCACATGGACAAATTTTAAAGTTTCATTTTGTAAGTAACCCAGGGAACAGGAAGCAGAATGGAGATTTTGAACAAACACAGGGGTATCTGACTTGAGTGTCTACCTGTACCCCTAGGCAAGATGCACAGGACAGACGAGTTGTCCCCACCTTGCTCTGTGGCCTCCAAGCAGAAGGAAGTGGGTGCCACCTCCTATGTCAGGGAGAGCTGGGTCTAGAGGGCTGGTGCTTGGCAGTAAGAGGTGAAAAATATGGGCTTCTCATGGAACCTCCCTGGATCTCGGGGCTGCTGGGGGATGTTGAGGGGATGGGGAGGAAGCAGTGCAGGGTGCAACCCCTCGGTAGCAGCTGGGCTGGATGGAAGGGTCAGCTGCTGACCAACTAGAAGAATAGGGAGATAAGCTGCATTCAGGGGGAAGAAGCTGTGTGAATCTGCATGTGTTCACCATGAGACGCCCCCACATCGTCCCCAGTGAACATCTGAGAGGCAGGTTTGAGTTTGTCCAGTCAGTTTTGGGTTGTCATCAGGACTGAAGAATGGGTGAGCCGGTCCCAGATGGTATGAGGACCATGGGATCTTCAGAAATGCATCCGAGGGCGGGAGGTAAAGGCCATAGAGAAGGGACCAGAGATGGAGGTGAAGAGGCAATGGCGAGTAGAGAGCTAGGGGAGGAGAGAGAGAGTAGAGGTGGGGGGCACTAGAGGACTTAGGGGCTGTGTGACGCCCTGGGTGAGTAGGAAGTAAGGCTTGAAGCCAGGGATGCTCCACAGGAGGGGACTGGAGGCCAGCGGAGGGGTGGGGAGTCTTAAAAGAAGGTGTATGCTCAAGAAAGACTTTAGACTTAAGGGGGAAAAAAAGATTAAGTTGGAAGCTATGATCGCGCCACTGCAGACTAGCCAGGGCCATAGAACAAGTCCTTGTCGCAAAAAAAAAACAACAAACCCTCAGAAACTAAACAAAACACACAAAGAAGCTGGAAGAAAGAGTTCGGGCGCAGGCCAAGTCCTCTGGGTGGCCGCAGCCCCTAGCGGATCAACCGCCAGGTGGCCCCCAGAGGCGCACGCGTAGCCGCGTCCTCCCCCTCGAAGTCCGCAGGGCGCATGCTCGGAGCGGGCGGGGCATTGTCACGTGCGGCCGTCGCGGGCTCCGCCCCCAGCCTCGGCGCCGATTGGCTGGGGAGGGCGGCTGCAGTCGGCTAGGCAGCCCACGTTTGCATCGCGGCTGCGGGGGGGAGACTGGTATGTCCCTGCGGCCCCCGCCACCCTCGGTGACCCCCCCCCGGCCCTCCGGAGCAGCGCGCCCTACCGGCTCCCGGGCGGGTGGGGGTCGGTGCGCTCGGACCCTGGGAGCCCCACCCCGACGGCCGCCCCTCCCCCAGGCAGCCCGGGCCCGCCAGCAGCCGCTCTCGGATGGAGGTCCTAGACGAGTTCGACGGCGAGTTCCCCCAGAGTGTGACCTTCTGCCAGCTCATCTCCGAGGAGGACTTCGAGAGGCAGGCGGCGACCTACACGGACCGCGCTCTGCGCCGCCTCTTCCGCAGCCTCGATCGTAACCCGGCACTGGCGGAGAGGGTGGTGCGCAAGGGCAAGCAGACGGAACTCGAACAGCGCGGACTCCTCTCCTTCCTCTGGGTGCGGCCCCGGGACTCTGCAGTTTGGAGACGTGGGGGCGGGGTGGGGGAGGGCGCCGTCGAGCCTGCTGCAGGGCAGGGTCTTCCAGGAGCCTGGGGCTGCCCAGCTTGGGAATGGAGTGAGCAGGCGTCTTACTCCTCGGCCTTCCTCCTGCCCGGCCTCTCCCACTGTTGTTGCAGGCGAAGTTCTTCACTGCTGTCCAGGGGGAGCTGAACCATTGCAACGGCATGGGCGCTCTGGAGATGCACCAGCGCCTGGAGCAGCTAAAGCGGGGCATCCAGCGCGTACACCTCTACTCCCGGGGTGAGGCTGAGGCTCTGCTCATGCTGGCCTGAGCCCAGGGCACCCAGGCCAAGGGCCGCGGGACCGACTCAGGTCCAAAGTGGCCAGATGGATTGGCCATCTTGGATTAGGTGTTATCCAGACAAGGAAGGGGCCTGGGCAGGCTGCTCCTACCTGGATTAGCTGGTTACAAGATTGACTTAAGGGTCGCTGCTTCTTGGCTGCAGGATCCTGAGCAATTTGGGTCACCTCTGAGCCAGAGAGCAGTTGTGGCCACCCTTACGGGGGCGGGGGGTGGGGGTGGGTTGGAGTTGTGGGTGAGGACCTGCAGGCAGTGGCTGGCTCAGGACCCACTTGTCTGTGGCCCTATACTTGGCTCTTTTGTAAAAAAAAAAAAAAAAAAAAGTTTTTATTGTTAAAGTAAGCATACAGAAAACTAGAGATGACTGTGAACACCCAACTACCTGTCACCAGCCTCAGCAACCATACCCACCGTGGGTGTGTTTCACAATCCATTCTCCTCCCCCTTTGCTTTTTTCTGGAGTATTTAAAGGGAAATGTCAGTTATCAGTTTACCTCTTAATAGTGTGGACCTTAATTTAAAAAAAAACACCACGATTTTCTGACATAATCACAATGTCGTTGTTACACTTGAGATAATTAAGAACAGTTCTTTAATATTAGCTGAGCCATAGTTGGTCCATGTCCCCTCTCCCCAGTGATCCACAAAAGTCTTTCTATACTTGGTCTGGCATGTTAGAACCCAGTTAGGGCTCGGCACCTGTAGCTCAGTGCTTAGGGCATCAGCCACATGCACCAAGGTTGGTGGGTTCCAACCCAGCCTGGGCCTACCGAACAACAATGACAACAACGATAAAAAGTAGCCGGGCACTGTGGCAGGCACCTGTAGTCCCAGCTACTTGGGAGGCTTAGGCAAGAGACTCGCTTAAGCCCAAGAGATTGAAGTTGCTGTGAGCTGTGACACCACGGCACTCTACCGAGGACAACAAAGTGAGACTCTGTCTCTTTTTTTTTTTTTTTTTTTTTTAAAGAACCCGGTTAGGCCCACGTACTGTGTTCAGGTGTTAGCCCTCCTAGGTTCCTCTAGACCAGGGTGACCATATTAATCTGATTCCAAATTGGGATGGTTGTGAGAACAAGATGCAAAAGAGTTGTATATGCGATCAGAATGGGACACAGGTGTGACTCAGATGGCCCTGGGCAAATGAGGATCCATGGCGCTTCTGTCCAAGTCCCCTTTAAGGTGGGATGAGCCCTCTCCCTCACTCTTCCTGCCATTGATTTGAGGAATTGTGCCCTGTGGTGTGTCCTGTTCACGGGTTAATATCTGTTCTTAAAGTCTTGGCTTGGTGCCTGTGGCTCAAGCAGCTAAGGCGCCAGCCACATACACCTGAGCTGGCGGGTTCAAATCCAGCCCAGCCCGCCAAACAATGACAGCTGCAGCCAAAAAATAGCTGGGCGTTGTGGTGGATGTCTATAGTCCCAGCTACTTGGGAGGCAGAGGCAGGAGAATCACTTGAGCCCAGGAGTTGGAGGTTGTGTGAGCTGTGATGCCACAGCACTCTACCCAGGACGACAGCTTGAGGCTCTGGCATGAAAAAAGTCTGTTGGCAGTGGTTGCTTCATCCCCCTCTGCCTGTATTTCTTGGACAGTTCCATCTAAAGCCTTGGTTGGATTCAGGCTCAGTTCTTGTGGTATATTTGTGTCTGGTGACATGTAAACTGTGGTAGGCTGGGCTACTTCCTTCTGCCTCACAGTAGGAGGCTTCCACATCAATTTCATCTGATTGCTGGACAAAAGAACCTGTAGCAACCCCCACCCCCGTCCCCCATAGCTTCAGTGTTAAGTATCTTTGTTTTGCAGAAGAGGAAATAGAGGCACCAGGAGCTTAGCCAATATGCCGCCCAAGGTCACCTAGTGAGTTTTAGCCTGAACTTGGACTCAGATCTGGGTTACTCCGAAGAGCAAGGTCTCAGCCTCCAAGCCAGTGTGGGTGGTGGTTGTCGTAGACGAGCCACACTGGTGGGCTGTATAAGGAACCTCTTAACACCCACTTTGCTGGTAGTCGCCTACTTCGAACAGTAAAAACAATACAGGAGGGGACTGTTGAATACAGGAGGAAGATCTGAAATAGAGGTGAGGGAGGAAGATCTGAAATAGAGGTGAGGGGGCTGACCCCCAGGTCCTATCCCTCAAAGATTCCCTGCCTGAGCCCACCTCTGCAGGACCTCCATGTGGGCTTCCTCAGGGAGGAAGTGCCCTTTCCCATACTCCCCAGATACAGTCGGTAGGCTCACTGTCTGGGGCCTGTGTACTCCATGCTGGTGTTGGCAGACTTGGCATTTGTTCACAGTGATTAAGGGGAGGTGGGCACAGACTGACCTGCCAAGATTAAGCTCACCCCTCCTTGGACGTAACATTCCATCACGTCCCACAAAATTCTGCCCTTGGAAGTCAGACAACCTGGTGAGGGTCCTGCCTACTATGCCTTGTATGGCCAGAGCTCTGGTTCTAATTGTAAGGTAGACACCAGAGGAACCTTTCCACGGGCTTGGTGAGATGGTGCATGTTGGCCCGTGTCAGTAATGGTGCTGCATGTTGTTTCTGGTGCCTCCCACCCTTCCTTGCTGGAGGGACTGTGTCAAGACACCTGGATTACTCTTCAGTCCCCACTGTATCCTTTTCTGCCCGCAGAGTAGGCAGTCACTGGCACCTTTTGTCACAGATGCCAAGAAGAAGAAGAGAAGGAAGCTGAAACCAAAGAAACCAGAACCCATCCTTCTGCGGGACCAGTCAACCTTTCCGTGCCTGCCACCAACCTTGCCGCCACCTCCACCGCTGCCACCATCACCACCTGCCACCACCAAGGCCTCCCTAGTGGCCCCATCACTCCCTGTCTACACCATGCCCAGGGTCTTTGGCCCCTTCCCTCCGTTGCTCAGCAAGTCGGTCAGTGAGGGTGCCCCTTGCTCCAAACAGTCCTAAGAGGAGCAGCCTTGGCCCTCATGCTCAGAACAATCCCAGTGGCTCTCCTGGGCCCACAGCTGGCTCTCAGATCCCTGCTTACACAGTAAAACCCTCTTTGCAGATAGTCTTGGGTAGAAAGGCAATGAATAACCAGATAAAAGGAGTTGGGGGTAGGGGCAGTGGTGGGTGCCGGTAGTCCCAGCTACTGAGGAGGGTGAGGCAGGAGCATTCAAGGTTGCAGTGAACTGTGATTGTGCCTTTGTACTCCAGCCTGGCTGGGAAGTAGAATGAGACCTTGTCTCTTAAAAAAAAAAAAAAAAAATGAAGTGGACAGTTTGCTATGATGGAAGGGTTTCATGAGAGTCAAAGGCACGGAGCCTATATTCTTGACCTCAATGAATAAGGCACCCCGGGTGTGCTGTGGCCCCCAAAGAACAATGAGAAAACCAGGGGTGGGCCTTTTCCCACCTGCCTCAGAGAGCCGCACCGTGCCTCTCCTGGTCAGTGCTGTTGCCCCTGCTGCCCTCTGCCTGCACCTTCAGACTCCTGCTCCTGCATAGCCCACATGGGTTCCCCTCTCCACAGGCCCCCATCCCGCCTTCTCTGCCCCTCAGCCAAGCTCAAGGTGGGTACAGGATGGGCCTCATGTACCTGCCAGATGAGTGAAAGACCTGTAGTTCTCATGGTTGTAGAAGGTGTTTTTCTTCACTGTGAGGTCCCCAAACTTGTCCTGAGATTTGCTTTATTTCCTACAGATGGAGAATTTGGACACTTCAGGGTCTGAAGTGAAATTAAACTGGAATGGGCTGTCATCAAACCCCAAGAGGTGGAAGGAATTTACTTTGGGCTCGAGGGAAGTGGAGTAGGAGCGTTTGGGGGAGGGTCGCCATGTCTTCCCCACCTCATAGTTGATCCTCAGAGCAGCCCTTAGTGGCGGTGCTCCTCATTTGACAGAGGAGGAGTCTGGGCTCAGAGGTCTGCTCTGTGTGGGGGAGTCCCTGTGGCTTGTCACAGAACTGCACGTGAAGCTGTGATGGGGTGCAAGGCTGATGTCCCCTGTTGGCCCTGTCTTGCAGATGCATGGTTGACCTGACCCCCTTGGTCCTCAACCCCGGAGGCTTCCATTTCTCGTACTTGGCTGGAAACAGTGCACACAAACTCCCTGGTTTCCCCTGGTAAGTATGCCTCTGTGCCTCCTTGGGGACATCCTGGCTGTGCCCTGCGCCCCCCCCTCCCCCCCCCCCGTTCCCTGCACCCCCACCCCTGCCTCTGACAGGCATCATGGTGATATGCATAGGGCTGGAACAATCTTCATTATAATGTCTCTTCCACTTCTGGAATGACCCCAAGGGCGTAGGCAGGGATACAGAGAAAGTGTCACTCCCTTCCTAACATTTTTTTTTTTTTTAGATTTTTTTTTTTTTTCTTTTTCTTTTTTGTTTTTTTGCAGTTTTTGGCCGGGGCTGGGTTTGAACCTGCCACCTCCAACATACGGGGCCAGCGCCCTACCCCTTTGAGCCACAGGCACTGCCCCCTTCTTAGCATTTGTAACAGAGAAATTAGAAACAGACCACCCAAAGGCCCGACAGAAAGGGAATGATAGTACCAACTGTGGGCCTGGCCTCTGACTGACATATATTATGTGTGTGTTTTGCAAAGCAGAGTTTTGCCAAATATGGAATGTTTTTATAAATTACCTACCTTTCCCACTAACATTAAGTATATTTCCCCATCATTGAATGATTCCAATCTGTGATTTAGACTGGCTGCTCCATTGCATTGGATGAGTTTTTATTTATTTATTTTTTAGAGGCAGAGTCTCACTTTATTGCCCTCGATAGAGTGCTATGGCATCATAGCTCACAGCAACCTCCAACTCCTGGGCTTAGGGGATTCTCTTGCCCCAGCCTCCCGAGTAGCTATGACCACTGGCACCCACCACAATGTCTAGCTAATTTTTGTTGCAGTTTGGCTGGAGCTGGGTTTGAACCCGCCACCCTTGGTATATGGGGCTGGCACCCTACCCACTGAGCCACAGGCGCCGCCCTGGTTGAGTTTTTGATAAACCTTTTTTTTTTTTTTTTTTTTCTGAGACGGAGTCTTACTCTGTCGTCCTGTCTAGAGTACAATGGCATCATCATGGCTCACAGCAACCTCAGACTCCTGAGCTCTTGCTTTCGCCTCCTGGATAGCTGAGGCTACAGGTACCCACCACAATGCCCAGCTAGTTTTTTCTATTTTTAATGGAGATGGGTCTCATTCTTGCTCAGGGTGGTCTTGAAATCCTGAGCTCAAGTGATCCTCCCACCTCGGCCTCCCAGAGTGTAATTACACCTGTAATCCTCGGCTCCCAGGGTTACAGGTGTGAGCCACTGGGCCGAGCCTAATAGACTCTCTAGACACTTAAGACATGCTGTTCTGCTGTTAAAACTAAAAAAAATTAGCCAGGTGTGATGGGTATAGTGTCAATTACTTGGAAGGCTGAGGCAGGAGCATTGTTAAACCCAGGAGTCTGAGGTTGCTGTGGGCTAGGCTGAGGCTGTGGCACTCTAGCCTGGGCAACAGAGCAAGACTTTGAAAAGACAAACAAAGCCACACCAGAGGGGGTACATCTGTTCTATTCAATGAGCCTACATTGATACATCAATAATACACATGTCTGTAGTTTACGTTAGGTTCACTCTTTATTTTATTTTATTGAGACAGAGTTTCACTTTATTGCCCTCAGTAGAGTGCTGTGCCATCACAGCTCACAGCCACCTCAAACTCCTGGCCTCAAGTGATCCTCTTGCCTCAGCTTCCCGAGTAGCTGGGACTACAGGCACCCACCACAACACCCAGCTATTTTTTTGTTTTAGCAGGCCTGGGCTGGGTTCGAACCCACCAGCCCTGGTGCATGTGGCGGGCACCCTACCTACTGAGCTACAGGCTCAGGGTTCACTCTTGGTCTTGTACGTGAGTGTGGACAGAGGTGTACTCACCTGAATCTACCATTGTCGTATCACACAGTGTGGTTTCACTGCCCTAGAAGTCCTCTGTGCTCTGCCTGTTCATCCCTTCCTCCACCTTCAACCACTGAGGTTCTCCCTCTGAGAACTACCGATCTTTTTACTGTCTCCATAGTTTTGCCTTTTCCAAAATGTTACTGGAATTATGTAGCACGTAGCCTTTTCAGATTGGCTGCTTCTACTTAGTAATATGCATTTAAGTGTCTTCCATGTCTTTTCATGCCTTTATGCTCATTTATTTTTAGCTTTGAATAATCCTAGTTGCACAACAGTTTATCCATTCACCTACTGACTACTGACAGGGCACCTTAGTTGCTTCCAAGTTTTGAGAATTATGAATAAAGCTGCTATAAACATCCATGTGCAGGTTTTTGTGTGGACATAAGTTTTCATCTTATTTGGGTAAATACCAAGGAGCACATTTGCTGGATCATGTGATTAGAGAGTATGTTTAGTATTGGAAGGAACTGCCATGCTGTCTTCCAAAGTGGCTGCACCATTTTGCACCCAGCAATGAATGAGTTCAAATGACTTTTTATGTAAGAAACTCACACGGTTCTTTAAAGGTAATTCGAAATTTCCAGTTGAGAGAAAGTTTACCCAAGAGGACATCCAAATTAAAAGTGTTTAATTTAAAAAGTGAAGGCTGGGGGAGGTGGGCGGAGGGAGGGTGAGTGGAGGGAGGGTGAGTGAGGTATCTCACAAGTGTACATGTGAAACTTAGTAAATGTAGAATGTAAATGTCTTAACACAATAACTAAGAAAATGCTAGGAAGGCTATGTTAACCAGTGTGATGAAGATGTGTCAAACGGTCTATAAAACCAGTGTATGTTGCTCCATGATCGCATTAATGTACACAGCTATGGTTTAATAAAAAAAATAAATAAATAAAAAGTGAAGGCTGGGGCTCGGCACCCATAGCTCAGTGAGTAGGGCATCAGCCACATACACTGAAGCTGGCATGTTAGAATCCAGCCCAGGCCTGCTAAACAACAATGACAGCTACAACCAAAAAATAGCCAGCTACTCAGTAGGCTGAGATAAGAGAATCGCTTAAGCCCAAGAGTTTGAGGTTGCTGTGAGCTGTCACACCTTGGCACTCTACCAAGAGCGACATAAACTCTTGTCTCAAAAAAAAAAAAAAAAAGAAGTGAAGGCTGGGCACAACGGCTCATGCCAGTAATCCAGCACTCTGGGAGGCTAAGGAGGAGCTTGAGCTCAGGAGTTCTGAGCAAGAGCAAGATCCCATCTCCACTAAAAATAGAAAAATTAAGTGGGCTTTGTGACAGATGCCTGTAGGCCTAGCTACATGGGAGGCTGAGGTAGGAGGATCACTTGAGCCCAAGAGTTTGAGGTTGCACTGAGATTGCTAGAACGAGCAACAAAAAGCCCAAGATAAAGGGAATGGTATATTGTCAGGGTTTTAGGAAAAGACTCATATTAGCTATGAAAATCCTACCAATTTCTTTTTTTTTTTTTTGCCACAGAGTCTCAAGCTGTCACCCTGGGTAGAATGCCATGGTGTCATAGCTCCCAGCAACCTCCAACTTGGGCTCCAGCGATCCTGTTACCTCAGTTTTTCTGTTTTTAGTAGAGATGGGTTCTCGCTTTTCCTCAGGCTGGACAAATTTTTTTTTTATTGAGATAACTTAGTGTGTACAACTCACCTATTTATTTAGACAAGCATCTCACTCTGGGTAGAGTGCTGTGGCATCATCGTAGCTCACAGCAGCCTCAAACTCTTAGGCTCAAGTGATCCTCCTGCCTCAGCCTCTCGAGTAGCTAGGATTACCGGTGCCTGCCACAACGCCCAGATATTTTTCCTATTTTTAGTAGAAATGGGGTCTCGCTGTTGCTCAGGCTGGTCTCAAACTCCTGAGCTCAGGTGATCCACCTCTGCCAGAGTGCTAGGATTATAGGTGCTAGCCACAGCACTCAGCCACAACTCACCTATTTAACATGTCCAATTCTGTGGATTTTGTATATACATAGTTGTATAACCACCACTACAATTATATTTACTTATTTAGACAAGAGTCTCACTTTGTTGGCCTCAGTACAGTGCCATGGTGTTATCATAGCTCACAGCAACCTCAAACTCTTGGGCTCAAATGATCTTCTTGGTTCAGTTTTTCTGTTTTTTTTTTTTTTTTTATACAGACTGGGTCTTGCATTTGCTTAGGTTGGTCTTGAACTCCTGAGCTCAAGCAAACCACCCGTCTTGGGCTCCCAGAGTGCTGAGATTATAGGCATGAGCCACCTCTCCTGGCTCACAACTGACTGTTAGAACATTCTTCTTTTCTTTTCTTTCTTTTTTTTTTTTTTATAGAAACAGAGTCTCACTTTATGGCCCTTTGGTAGAGTGCTGTGGCATCACACAGCTCACAGCAACCTCCAGCTCCTGGGCTTAAGCGATTCTCTTGCCTCAGCCTCCCAAGTAGCTGGGACTACAGGTGCCCACCACGAGGTCTGGCTATTTTTGTTGCAGTTGTCAATTGTTTAGTCCAGGCTGGATTCAAACCTGCCATCCTTGGTATATGTGGCTGGCACTGTAACTAATGTGCTGCGGGCGCCGAGCCTGAATGTTAGAACATCTTCATCACCTCAAAAAGAAGAGAGTGAAAAGCCAGAGAAAATATTTAGAAGTTGACTCAAGGAAAAAAGTGACCCAATTAGATAATGGGCATAAGACTTGAATAGCCATTTCTTCAAAGAAAGTGCACAACTGACCAATAAACAGAAACAGACGCTCAACATCATTAGTCATTAGGGAGTCGCTAATGAGGATCATGAGATGCCCCTTCACATTGACTAGGATGGCTGTAATAAAAGACAAGTGTTGATGAAAATGTGGAGAAGTTGGAGCCCTCGCGTGTGGCTAGTGGGAATGTAAAATGGTGCAGGCTGCTATGAAAATCAGTTCCGTGGTCCTTCAAAATGTTAAACAATAACCCTGTGACCCAGCAATTCCACGCCTATGTATATACCTAAGAGACCTGAAAACACCTAAACAGGAACTTGTACATGAATGTTCATGAACCATTCTTCACAGTAACCCAATGGTGGAAACCACCCAGGTATATCTATTTTTTTGTTGCAATTGTCATTGTTGTTCATCAGGCCTGGGCCAGGTTCGAACCCACCAGCTTCAGTGTGTGTGGCCAGTGCCCTAACCACTGAGCAACAGGCGCTGAGCCTACTTTCTCTAGGTTTGCCTATTTTGGTCGTTCCATGTTAAGGGAATCATACACATACAGTCTTTGAGTCTGGCTGCTTGCACTTAGTATAACTTTTCCAAGGCCTCCCTACCTCTATTTTGCAGCTCATGGCAGTACTTCATCACTTCGTGTGGTTGAATAATATTCCCTTGAATTTTATTGTGTTCCATTGTTGAATAATACTCCCTTCGTGTGGTTGAATAATATTCCCTTGAATTTTATTGTGTTCCATTGTTGAATAATACTCCCTTGTATTATTTATTCATTCATTAGTTGATTACCATTTGGCTTGTTTCCATTTTTGGCTAATATGAATAATAATATTATGAACATTTGTATGCAAGTTTTTTTTTTTTGTTTTTTTTTTTGAGACAGTCTCAAGCTGTCAACCTGGGTAGAGTGCTGTGGCATCACTGCTCGTAGCAATTTCTAACTCCTGGTTTTAAGGGATTGTGTTGCTTCAGCTTCCCAAGTAGCTGGGACTACAGGTGCCCACCACAATGCTGGCTGTTTTTTGGCTGTAGTTGTCATTGCTTGGCAGGCCGGGCTGGATTCGAACCTGCCAGCCCTGGTGTATGCAGCTGGCGCTTAGCCTTGTGAGCTATAGGCACCACCCACTCAAGCGATTCTTTTGCCTGAGCTTGCCAAGTAGCTGGGACTACAAGGGTCCACCACAACACCTGGCTATTTTTTTAGAGAGAGGTCTCACTCTGGCTCCAGCTGGTTTTGAACCTGTGAGCTCAGGCAATCCACCTGCCTTGGCTTCCCAGAGTGCTAGGATGTCTTTTCACTTTTTGTTGTTGTTGTTGTTGCAGTTTGGCCAGGGCTGGGTTTGAACCCACCACCCTTGGTGTATGGGGCCAGTGCCCTACTCACTGAGCCACAGATGCTGCCCATCTTTTCACTTTCTTTATGCAGTCTTTGAAGCATGAGAGTTTTATTTATTTATTTATTTATTTTTGAGAGGTTTTTTTTTTTTTTTGAGGTGAGGTCTTGCTTTATTGCCCAGACTGTAGGGCAGTGGCACCATCACAGGTGCCACTCAAACTCCAACACCCGAAATGAACTGATCTTAGCCTCCCCAGTAGCTAGGACTACAGGCACATGCCATCACATCCACCTAATTTTTTATTTTTTTGTAGAGACAAGGATCTGTCCTGGTTTTGAACTCCTGGGCTTAAGCAGTCCTCCCACCTTAGCCTCTCTAGTAGCTGAGATTATAGGCACCCGCCTCTGAAACACAAAAGTTTAAGGCTTCATTTCGAAGCCTGCTTTCTTTCTTTCTTGCTTTCTTTGTGTCTTTCTTTCTTTCTTTCTTTTTTTTTTTTTTTTGCAGTTTTTGGCTGGGGCTGGGTTTGAACCCGCCACCACTGGCATATGGGGCTGGTACCCTCCTCCTTTGAGCCCCAGGTGCCACCCTTGAAGCCTTCTTTCTTTTCTTTTTTTTTTTTTTTATTATAGATAAAAATATGCACCATAGATGTGGCCCAACCCATCACCCTCCCTCCACCCAAACCTCCCCCCTCCCTTCCCCTTCCTTGGTCCTTTCCTCATAGTCTTGTGGTATAGTT
>CAUYPK010071051.1:0-23677 GCA_963574355.1 Loris lydekkerianus | reverse complement strand
CTAAAGAAAAACTGTAAACTAGCAACAACTTTAAAACTTTAAATAAAGTGCAGAAAACCGCAGCTTAACAGGTAATCAAGCTAAATCACAATCACCGAATCAAATAACCTGTATGACCCGAGTATAAGCCGAGTTCGGGTTTTTCGGCACAAATTTTGTGCCGGAAAAAACTCAGCTTATACTCGAGTATATACGGTATACCTAGTAGAGGAATTGCAAGATCAAATGGCAGGACTACTTTTAGATCCCTGAGTATTCTCCATACTTCTTTCCAAAAGGGACGTACTAGCTTGCACTCCCACCAGCAGTGTGAAGTGTTCCCTTTTTTGCACATCCACGCCAACATCTGTAGTTTTGGGATTCGGTTATGTGAGCCTCTCTAACTGGAGTCAGATGATATCTCAAAGTGGTTTTGATTTGCATTTCTCTGATGATTAAAGATGATGAGCATTTTTTCATGTGTCTGTAGGCCATGCACCTATCTTCTTCAGAGAAGCTTCTGTTCAAGTCTCTTGCCCACAATGAAATGGGATTACTTGTTCTGTTTTTATTAATAAGTTTGAGTTCTCTATGGATTGTGGTTATCAAACCTTTGTCAGAAGCATAACTTGCAAATATCCTCTCCCATTCTGAGGGCTGTCTGCTTGCTTTACTTACTGCTTTCTTGGCTGTGCAGAAGCTTTTTAGTTTGATCAGATCAGAATTCTACCAAACCTTTAAAGAGGAACTAGTATCTATATTACTTAACCTTTTCCAAAACATTGAAAAAGAAAGAATACTTACCAACACACATTCTATGAAGTAAATATCACCCTGATCCCCAAACCAGGAAAACTATAGACCATTATCTTTAATGAACATAGATGCAAAAATATTCAATAAGATCCTAGCAAACAGAATCCAGCTACACATCAAACGCATTATACACCATGACCAAGTGGGTTTTATCCCAGGGTCTCAAGGTTTGTTCAATATACATAAATCTATAAATATAATACATCACATAAACAAATTAAAAAACAAAGACCATATGATTCTCTCAATAGATGCAGAAAAAGCTTTTGACAATATCCAGCATCCTTTCATGATCAGAACACTTAATATATAGGTATAGAAGGTACTTTTCTTAAACTGATAGAGGCTATCTACACAAACCCACAACCAATATCATATTGAATGGAGTAAAATTGAAAACATTTCCACTCAGATCAGGAACCAGGGAAGGTTGCCCATTGTCTCCACTGCTTTTTAACATTGTAATGGAAGTTTTAGCCATCACAAACAGGCAAGAGAAGGCGATCAAGGGTATAAAACAGGGTCAGAAGAGATCAAACTTTCACTCTTCGCAGATGATATGATTTTATACCTGGAAAAATCCCAGGGACTCAATCATAAAACTCTTAGAAGTGATCAAGGAATACAGGCGTCTCAGGATACAAAATCAATACTCACAAATCAGTAGCTTTTATATATACCAATAATAGTCAAGCTGAAAAAACTGTCAAGGACTCTATTCCCTTTACAGTTGTGCCAAAGAAGATGAAATATTTGGGAATTTACCTAACAAAGGACGTGAAAGATCTCTATAAAGAGAATTATGAAACTCTGAGAAAAATAGCTGAAGATGTTAACAAATGGAAAAACATAAGGAACTTTCATAGAGTACATGTGGTGTGTGTCTGCTCATGGGAAGGAGGTGGGCAGCTATGAAGGTCCATAATGTCTTAGTATTCTGTGTGCATCTTCTGTCACAGAGGCAGATCTGTACAAATGCCAACAGCTGCAGAGCATCACAGCCGAAGGACTCCAGGACAGGGTTTCTCTGCCTCGGCACCATAGCATTTTGGGACAGATTGCTCTCTGCTGTGGGGTCTGTCCTGTGCCCTGCAGCATCCCTGCCCTTTACCTATAAAATAACAGCAGCAAACACCCTTCATGTCCAAAGTTTTGACAACCAGAAACATCTACAAACGTTGCCAAATATTCCTCTGAGGGGCCAAATAGTCCTGATTGGGAATCCATTTCTAGAGATCAAAAATACAAACGAATTTTAAAAAACCCCAAAATGCACTGAACTTATATATTTTGCACCTATTCTTCAACTTCTAGACCTGAAGCCTAAGGTTCTCATGAAGCTGACCAACAGCACAGCGGGGCCCTGCAGGTGGGGTGCAGTGCAGAGCCCACCTGCAGAGGGCACCACTCACAGACAGACCAAGGGAAGGGTGTCCCCACAGGTGCACAGCAGTTCTGGCTGTCCTTGTGGTCCTCAGCTCAGTGTTGGTGCTTCAGGGGAGGCCAGGGCCCTGCAATAATCCCACCCTGCCCTGACCTGTACCCCACTTCTTTTGTGTACCAATCAAAACACTCTGCTCTTACTTCCTTCATATTTGAAGGAATTGAGTATTTTTTTTGTTTGTTTTTTTGTGGAGACAGAGTCTCACTTTACTGCCCTCGGTAGAGTGCTATGATGTCACACGGCCAACAGCAACCTCCAGCTCTTGGGCTTATGTGATTCTCTTGCCTCAGCCTCCCAAGCAGCTGGGACTACAGGTGTCCACCACAACTCCCGGCTATTTTTTGTTGCAGTTCAGCAGGGGCCGGATTTGAACCCGCCATTCTCGGTATATGGGGCTGGCGCCCTACTCACTGAGCCACAGGTGCTGCCCAGGAATCGAGTTTTGACTGGAAAAAGAAATCCAATACGTGCCCCCCAGAAAAGGATGACTAAAATCATGACAGAGATGGCAAATACACAGGGACAGAAGGCAGATGGAGCCCGAGATGGGAGAGAGTAGAGAGGGAGGGAAGAGCTAATATCAGCAGGCCCCGGGCGAAGGGCAGAGAGCCCAGGTTAGGAAACTTGGGCTCAGCCAGTAAAAAGGCCTTAGTTCTCCAGCACAGCGGTTTCCAATCAGGCTCTAGAACTCAAGGCTGGGGAAATCTTCCCAAAACTTTTGGGCACGAATATAGGGTTGCTATTGCCTTAATTTCCCCCCCAAAAAAAAGAATTAAAAAAAAAATAATAACATGCCAGGGGTGGTGACTCACACCTGTAATCCTAGCACTCTGGGAGGCTGAGGTAGGAGGATCCCTTGAGCTCAGGAGCTCGAGACCAGCCTGAGCAAGAGTAAGATCCCATCTCTACTAAAAACAGAAAAATCAGCGGGGCGTGGTAGTGTGCACTTGCAGTCCCAGCTACTTGGGAGGCTGAGGCAAGCAGATCACTTTAGCCCAAAAATTTGAGGTTGCTCTGAGCTACGATGACACTACTGCACTCCAGCCAGGGCAGAGCCAGCCAAAGCAGAGTTAACTCTGCCCTAGAGAGAGATGATGTCTCAAAAAACAACCAAACAAACCCCCCCACCCTCAAAAAAAAAAAAAAAACAACAGCGAAAGACAGAACTCCATACAATGACCATTATCATTTCATGAAAGAGCATTTTCAGAGTTTCAGAGCAGATGGGGGGACACAGCGCTGAACACAGGGTGGACAGCTGTACAGTTTCACCCCTACACACGCAGATCACACCTGCCTCAGGTGAGACAAGCAGAGGTAAGAAAGACGCATCCCAGCTGCACACAGGAATTACTCCATCGATCAAGAGGGGACACAGACATTTATTACCACCCTGGCCAGGTCTGGTGACTTTTTCCTTTTATGTCTTACTCGTTTGAGCTGATGACAAACGGACCAACCACTGCTCTCCAGCTCTGCCTCGCCTACGTTCTACTCTAATATTCACTGTGGCCTGCATGTTATGGCAGACAAGGCCTCTCCTGCTTGTGACCTACAACACCAACAAGTCTCAGATGTCCGAGAGCTCGGTCTCTCCAGCACCTCACACAGAGGCTATTTTTGTTAAACGCAGGATGAATGAGTCCCCTGCAGAGGTCTAAACCACCACTCTCCACCATCAAGGCCAGCAGCAGCATTAACGGGGCTTCCACAAAGACAAGGTCATCTGTTTTACACACAGTCAAGCAAAGCATAACAGACTGCGTATAGAATAGTGTCCCGTAAATTATAATGGAGCTACAAAATCACAGTATCCACGGTAACACTGTAGCACAACGCATTACTCACCTGTCTGTGGTGATGATGGTATGTACCTACTGACTGCCCTCTGTATGAAAGTCCAGCACACACAATTACATATAGTACACAATACACTCATGTTACTGGTTTGTATATTGGCTATACTTTTCATTGCTGTTTTAGAGAATACTCTTCTACCTATTAAAAAAGTTAACTGGGTCAGGTACAGTGGCTCACACCTGTAATCCTAGCACTCTAGAACACCAAGGTGGGAAGATCCCTTGAGTTCAGGAATTTGAGACCAGCCTGAGCAAGAGTGAGACCCCCGTCTCTACCATAAACAGAAAAAATGAGTTGGGTCTGGGGGTGCGGTGCCTCCTCAGGAGACACAGGTGGGACAACCCATCCCTTGAACCCAGGAGTTTGAGGATGCAGTGAGCTATGATGATGCCATAATACTTCTAGCTGGGGCAACAGAGCAAGACTCTGTTTAAAAAAAAGAAATAGTTAACTATAAAACCACTTCTCAGGCAGGTCCTTCCAGAGGTCCTGCAGAAGGCATTGTCATCATAGGACATGGCAGCTGAGGGTGTGTTACTGCCCCTGGGGACCTTCCAGTGGCACAAGATGTGGAGGTACAAGACGGTGATCCTGACGATCCTGACCCGGGGTAGGCCCAGGACACTGTGTGGGTTTGTGTCTTAGTTTTAAACAAACTTTAAGAAGTAAAAAAATACATATTTTAAGTAGAAAACGATGTACAGTTGCACAATGTGTTTGTTCTAAGCAGTGTTATCATAAGATCTTGTTAAAAAGATCAGAAATTGAAAAAGTTTATGAAGTAAAATAATTAGAGTAACGCTAAAATTGATTATCAAAAAAAAAAAAAAAAAAACTTAAATAAGGTCAGTGCAGCCTGCAGCAGTGCACAGTGGTGTCTGAGGCCTTCACGCTCATGACTCACCTGGAGTAATTTCCACTCCAGCAAGCCCCTTCATGGGAAGTGTCTACACATTGTACCATTTTTTAATCCTTTACACCATTATTTTTACTCTACCTTTTCTGTGTTTAGATAACACAAATACTTACCACTGTGTTACAACTGTCCACAGTATTCAGGACAGTAACATGGTGTACAGGTCTGGGCTCTAATAGCAACCACACAGCAGGCTATCCCACCCCCCACCCCCACTCCCCCACATGTGTGTAAGCACACTCTATGATGTCTGCATAAGGAAGAATTCACCTAACAACACATTTCTGAGAAAAGATCTGCTGTTAAGTGACTGTACTTAGAAGTGTGGTGGGAGGGGCTGAATAGTGTGACAAGAAAGATACATCATTTAATAGCTCAAAACACTGTAACACACATACATATACAAAGATTTGACCTGATTAAAATATGCCTCAGAACACAGGAAAATTAGGCACCACACTAATTTGTCCTTAATTTTCATTGTTCATCTGAGACTGGACCAGCTCCAAGATAGGTATAGGTAGGAACTACTTTACAGATGTCCAGGGCCCTCCACCATGTGCTGCCTGGGAAAGTGGGCCCAACTCTAGTCCCTGAAGACAAACCAGGCAGGGAAACAGAAGAAAAGCTCCTGGCTGCTGCAGTTTGCCATGCAAAGCCTAACTCACAGCATAGCTGGGAGCATGTCCAAGATCAGATTGCAACCATGAAATATGCGTGTCCCTTAAAGCAGTACCGACTGCTCTCTCCCCTGAACCTCAAGACCCTAGCTGATCAGACTGAGGCAGCCCCAGTAAAGACCTGCAGGGAAAGGCTGCAGAGCCCAGAGATCCATGTCAAAAGGGCCTGACAGTAAAAATAAATGGCAGGGGTGTGTGTGTGTGTGTGTGTGTATGTGTGTGTGTGTGTGTGTGTGTGTGTGTGTGATCTATCCCTTTGAAACATTTTCTATCTCCCCTCCCTTTAATCTCTCCAGAATTCAGATGACCAACTGGAGAACAGGAAAAGGGAAGCAAAGTGAGGTGACTGGCCAACTCTACCAAGGCAGAATGATACTGAGATGCTGAGAGAAAGTTAAGGCCTTTCACTTGAGGGGAAAAACATCACTAAGATGCTCCAAGAATTATGAGGACAGGCCAAAGGACAAAGAACCCTGCCTGAGGGTTTCCGCTGGTCAAATCTGCCAAGTCAGTGTGCCTTGTAGCCCACAGCCAGCCTGACCCCAGCCCGGCCTCAGTCCTCTGAGCTAGGATGAAGCGCAGGGCTGCACGGCTCTTCTCCCTACGGTCCTTCAGTACATACATACCACCCACCACTAAGCCCTTGACAGATGCTGTCATCTGTTTCAGCAGTTTTACAGCAAGATTTAAAGACCGACCTCTCTGAACAGAGCCCTTTTATGGACAAATATAGAACTCCCTTTAAAGAGCTGAACCAGCCGGGTGGCTACTTCCTTGACTTACCATATTCTTCTGGGACCTGTAGCCCAAAAAGCCCCAAGCTCTTCAATTTCTCTAAAGTTTCATCTGGGATTTTTCCCTCCTGGTCAATTTTTCGAGAGTCCACTGCCAAGAGGAAATATCTTGATTAAACAAATATAAACTACTTTTATACAAATAAAATTAAACAGAACAGTTTTTATGTAATATACAATCCCACAGTCAAAAACTTGGAAAAAATCTTTTTTTTTTTGGACAAGGTCTTGCTCTGTCACCTGGGCTAGAATGCAGTGCTGTGATCATAGCTCACTCCAACCTCAAACTCCCGAGTTCAAGCGATCCTTTTGCCTCAGTCTCCCAAATAGCTGGGACTACAGGTCCCCACCATGACACCGGGATCATTTTTCTGTTTTTAGTAAAGATGGGGTCTCATTCTTGCTAGGCTAGTCCTGAACTCCTGGCCTCAGCAATCCCTCCCCCTCAGTCTCCCAGAGTGCTGGGATTACAGGAACAAGCCACCTTGCCCAGCCAGAACTCCTGCTTCTGACATAGGTAGCGTTCTGCCTCTGGGTCTGAGTGCTCATCACACAGGTGCTTCCACTGTGCACAACAGCAACAAATTATAAACTGACGAGATCTAAGTTTTCCAACAGGTGCACTAAACTTCACTTTTCTTTCTTTCTTTCTCTTTTTTTTTTTTTTTTGCCAGTATCTTCTAGGAAATGAGAAAATTAATACACAACTCTCAGAACTGTACCAAAGGGCAGACATAGTGGCTCACTTGTAATCCAAGCACTCTGGGAGGCCATGGCAGGCGGATCACTTGAGTTCAGTAGTTCAAGACCACCATGAGCAAGAGCAAGACACTGTCTCTATTAAAAATAGAAAAACTAGCCTGGCATTGTGGCAGGTGCCTGTAGTCCCAGCTACTGGGGAGACTGAGGTAAGAGGATTTGCTTAAGTCCAAGAGATTGAGGTTGCTGTGATCTCTGAGGCCATGGCACTGTACCCAAGGTGACAAGAGCAAGACTCTTGTCTTAAAAAAGAAAAAAGAAAAGAAAAGAGAAGAGAAGAGAAGAGAAGAGAAGAGAAGCGAAGCGAAGCAAAGCAAAAGAACTGTACTAAAATGTTTGGCTAGAGCGGTTCTCAAGCTGTGGGTTGTGACCTGAACGACCCTTTCACAGGGGTTGCCTAATATCAGATATTTACATTACAATTCATAACAATAGCAAACATTACAGTTATAAAATAGCAACAAAAATAATTTTATAGTTTGGCGTCACCACAATATGAGGAGCAGTATTAAAGGGTCGCAGCATTAGGAAAGTTGAGAACCACTAGGCTAGACAGTTATCTCTATGCAATAGATGGGCCGAGATCTACTGTGCTGTCAGAGGCCACGTTGCTTCACCAGAGTCCACAAGTTGAGATAATTTAACCTGTTCAACACCAATTCATTCTCTCAGCCAACACTCATATTCGCCAGAACAAAACTGAGGATTTAATATCACTAGGTCTGTAACTGTATACTGTTGTACATAATAAGTTATTTAAAGTGTACTTCTGAATTGTTAATTCACCAGTATAGTAAATTGTGAAAATACCATAACCTACACTTAGGAATTTCTTTTTCTTTTTTTTTTTGAGACAGAGTCTCACTATGTCACCCTGAGTAGAGTGCTGTGGCGTCACAGCTCATAGTAACCTCAAATTCTTGAGCTCAAGCAATTCTCCTGCCTCAGCCTCCTGAGTAGCTGGGACTACAGGCGCCCGCCACAACACCCGGCTATTTTTTGGTTGCAGTTGTCATTGTTGTTTAGTAGGCCCAGGCCGGGCTCCAACCTGCCAGCTTCGGCGTATGTGGCCAGCACCCTACCCAGTGAGCTACAGGCGCAGAGCCTACACTAGGAATTTCTGTATAGCTGAGTCACTAAAGAGAACTATGGATTCCCAAAAATGCAATCCAAATCCCTCACTTCTTATGCTTTTACAACTTTACTGACATATATTTTTGGCACAGAATAACATGCATATATTTACATTATAAAATTTGTTGAGTTCTGGCCTGCGCTCACCCATGAAGACATCAGCACAGTCAAAAAGAAAATACTTTCTTTGCCCCCACAAGTCTCTGTGCCCCTTTGAGATCAATCGTCCCGTCCACCTCCATCTTCAGGCACCCACAAATCCGTTTTTCATCTGCAGATTAGTTGGCATTTTCAAGTTTAAATAAACTTCACAAAGCAGGTGTTTATTTTCCCTGGCTTCCTTCGTTCAGATTAATGATTTTGAGACTCATCCTGCTGTTGCACATATAAATACTTCATTACTTTGTGTTGTTCAATATTCTATTGTATAGATATGCAACTGTTCATCCTTATTTGATTAACAGTCTAAATACACATAACCAAGAAGCTCAAAGAATTCCAAACAAAAGAGATGTGCAAAAACTAACATCAACACATAGGATAATCAGTTCCTCTAAAACCACTTAAAAATAGGCAAAGACGAAAGAAACACCACGTACAAAGGAAGAAGATGAGAAGGGCTGGAGACACGTCATTCTTCTCATGAAGCCAGCAGAGAGGAGCAGCACTATTAAAAGCCTTCAGGGAAAATACTGTCAACATGAAATCTCCCCAAGGAAATTCTTGAGAATATTCATCCCCAAGGAAGCCCCACCTCATGAAGAATGAAAGGGAATCCTTCCCAGGAGAGAATGGAGATCCCTAGAGACAGTAATTAGATCAGTAGCCATAAATCATTTTTTTATTTTAAAAACTGCTCTAAAAATAAATTCATAGTTCAAAAAAAGACAGCTGCATGCCTTTTTGCAGACACTGAGAGGCTGGTCTGAAGTGGATAAGCAAATGCAAAGAGTCTAAAGGCAAAGGGCTGACTACACCTGGTCCCAAGCCTGTCACAAAGCTCGGCAAATACGACACTGTAATTATTTGTATGTAAGTAGATGAACAGATCAGTGGAACAGAACACAGAATTCGGGAATAGAACCCCACACATAAATGGTCAACTGATTTTTGACAAAGGCACTTTTAATAAAATAATAATTTTCCTATTCTGGATAACCATAACAACTAGATAGTCATATGCAGAAACAATCATGTTCAAACTTTATCCCACATCATATACCAATTAACTTGGAATGGATCATCAGTCCAAGTGTTAAAGAGTTAAAACTATAAGCCTTTTAAAAGAAAATACAGACAAAAATCATGGCCTTAGATTTGGCAGATTTCCGACATGCAATACAAAATGCACAAAGCACAAGAGAAAAGAACGTACTTCACATTACAGACCTCTCCTCTCTAAGAGGCACCTAAGAAAAGGAAAGGGCGAGCCACAAAGTGGGAGAAAATTTTTACAAAACATGTATCTTACAACTCAATTAGAAGACAAATTAATTTTTTAAAAATGGGTAAAATATTGGAAAGAAATAAAGGTGTAAATGTAGTCATAAATGAACACAGTACATTTTAAATTCCTCTGTGTTTATTTCCAAGACACATATTGGTAGATAAAACCCAAACAAAAGCTCTCAGGTGGCAAACAAGCATTTGAAAAAATGCCTAGTCATTAGAGAAATGCAAATTATAACCAAAATGAGACACTAAAAGAGATATTAATCAGATACATTACAAAGACCAACCATGTAACCTAATTCTTTGTGCCCTCAATGAATCCCAAATAAACACACACAAAAACGACCAACCATACCAAGTGCTGATGAGAATGTACAGCAACTAGAACGTCCATACACTGTGGTAGGAACAAAAAGCAACCACTTTGGGGGGCAAGCACGGTGGCTCCCACCTATAATCCTAGCACTCTGTGAGAATGAGGTGGGTGGATTGCTTGTGCTCAGAAATTTGAGACCAGCCTGAGCAAGAATGAGACCCTGTCTCTACTAAAAATAGAAAAAAACTAGCTGGGCATCATGGCAGGGGCCTGTAGTGCCAGCTTCGCAGGAGGCTGAGGCACGAGTATCACGTGGGCCCAAGAGTTGAGGTTCTTAGACAGTTAATCATACACTTACCATGTGATTGAGACGCCTTAGTGTCGTTCAAGAGAAATGCAAGCAGATACCTACACACAGACTCATACAAGAATACAGACAGATATGTGTTTTGCGATAGCTAAAATCTGGACACGTGTGATACGTCACAGTGGATAGTTGAATGGATAAACAAATCTTGGTTGAGCTATATAAAGAAATACTACTCAGCATAAAAAGGAACTAGTGACATATGGATGAAACTCCAAATTATGCAGAAAGAGGCCGGATAAAGATGTGACGTATGATTGTATTTAAATAAAATTCCAGAAAATATGAAGTAATCCATAGTAAGAGAAACAAAATGAGCAGTTCCCCAGAGACAGGGAAGGGATAAAGGGGTGTAAGGAGGCCAGGTGAGGTGGGTCACACCTATAACCCCAGCACTCTGGGGGCCAAGGCAGGGGGATCGCTTGAGCTCAGGACAGGAGTTTGAAATCAGCCTGAGCAAGAGCAAGGCCTCGTGTCTACTAAGAATAGAAAAACTAGCCGGGTGACTTCTTACTGCATCTCCCAGAAGTGCTGGAAGCATCTGGAAATGCTCACAAGTGTTCCTTTACCACAGACACATGGAGAAGGGTGCAACTAGATGACTTTTCATTAAACAGCATTTGAGATGATCCTTAAGCAAAATATTAAGAGTGGAAACGATTTCTCCTTCATTAATGATGCTCAAGAGAACTTCCCTACGTAGGCCACTTCTAATGTAAATACTCACCTATCTACCTTTATAATGAAAATAAGCAATAATGAAGAAAACCATACATACCTTCTTCAGTGAAGAATTTTTCCACAGGTCCTATGAACTGATTGATTTCATTAAGTTCATCTTGCCTAACTTCTGGAAATGGGAAAACTTCTTTCTAAAAAAACAACAAACATTTACCAAAAATTTTTAGCCATCTGACATCATGGTTACATCAATTAAAAAAGGGGGGGGGGGGGCGGGAGCGTGTGCTTATTTCCACACTGGCCAGCAGGACATTACTCACTGAAGGAATCAGAAAGCAACCCTCCCTCGCCCCCATCCTCAGTTCTTAAGAGATAGGATACCACCTTTCTCCCTGGCTCAAGCAGGCTGACTCCTGATTTTGATCAGCTTTTCTTCTCAGTAACACTGGTGATGACTTCCCAATGAAATAAGGAGCCCTTAACCAACATTTAGAAGCCCTGGGATATGGTCCTTGAGGTCAGGTTTATTAATCATTGGCCTTTGACAAATCCCTTTGGCTCTCTAAGCTTCCACTTTCTCACTCATAATGTGCAGGTAAATATGTACTCAAGGTCCTTGTGAGAATTGAGGAAAATAGGGGATGTAGAGGCTCCTTACTGAAACATAAAATTCTACATCAATTACAGACACTGCACTGAAAAGAACACACTGTGTTTACCAGGTCTGATACTGAGCACCCCCAACCCTGTCCCTCCCACTCAGTAACACCTGCTGTCTGTCTGTGCAAGGAAGTGAGGTCACTAGGCTGTGGAACCAGATCTACTGGGGCTCAGCCACGTCCCTGGATGTGTGATTTGGGCAACTCACACAGCCTTTCTGGGCATCAGTTTCTCTTCTTATAACAATCTTATTTATCTCAGAAGGTGACTGAGGGTCATGCATCCTGGTTTTGCTCATGTCCCTACCTCACTGCCTAGAAAATGATGCAATTTTCTTTCTTTTTTTTTTAGAGACAGAGTCTTACTTTATCACCCTCAGTAGAGTGCTGTGGCGTCACACAGCTCATAGCAACCTCCAACTCCTGGGCTTAGGCGATTCTCTTGCCTCAGCCTCCCGAGTAGCTGGGACTACAAGCGCCCGCCACAACGCTCGGCTATTTTTTTGTTGCAGTTTGGCTGGGGCCAGATTTGAACTCATCACCCTCGGTATATGAGGCCAGCACCCTACCCACTGAGCCACAGGCACTGCCCGAAAATGACGCAATTTTCAATCTTTGTTTCAAACCAGTGACTGGCCAATGCTTCTGACCATCCAGGATACCCACCCTGACCCTGAAATCATGCTGCCATATTCTGAGCCCTTCAGGCCTTTTGGGCTCCAGCTGCCCCCAGCTGCCAACACAACTCGAGGTGTGGATGTGGGCCCAAGGCTGCTGAGCAGTGATGTCCTGGGTCATAAGCTGCAGGCCCAGGAGCCCCGCCTCTCTTCATGGGACCTCACCACATTGTCCAGACAGTCTTCAATCTCCCCCAGCTCTTGCACATTTCATCAGCACCTGACTTGTCCACTTAAGCAATATGCTCCCAACTGCTTTCTCTTCTCTGTGGTCAGGACCACTGACTTACAGGTAGGTCCCTAACCAAAAAAGACAGCTGACTTGAAGAAATCTCTGCCTCTATTCATCCTGAACCATCCTGAAGGTGCTCTACCAAACAACCTGATGAATCTCACCACTCTGCAGCCTCTCAGATCAAAGCTCAGACTCCATCTACATATATGGAGGCTTACTGTCACCTGGGCCTTATGCAATGGGCTGTGGTAGAGAAGATGATTCTGAACAGTGGGCAGACCAGATGAGAAAAAGAGAGGCAGCCAGGTAACTAGTTGGCCTTCAGGTACAATCACAGGGTAAATGCTACAAAGAGACAGAAACACACCTAGAAACATCAAATAAACAATTCAACAATGGTCAAATATCTCATGGGAGGGGAGTTTAGTTGCAATGTACAGTTTTGAAATTTTCAAAAGCAGTAGAACCTGTTATTCAAATAACTCTAGTGTAGAAACCAAATGTACTAAACAGATAAAAGCTAAGCAGCTTTGACGAAGGCTGCTGATGGGGACAATAGTTATCCACACCCCACTCACATGACTTCCCTCTCATCCCCACAGAAGTTCCAGAGGCACTCCAAGAAGAGCTCTGGCCCAACTGAGGGCAGTAACAATCAACAGCCTAGATAATCTGAAAGGTCTCTTCCTATTTTGAGAGCCTAAGCATCACTGCCATGTTCCTGCTCAAATCCCAGTAATGCTACTGGAGATGATGTTAGCCTGACCTAAGGTATTAACGGTAGAAAGGCCAAAAAGCAGTCCCATGTAAATACAGCCTGAAGGCAGAGAACCCAGGATTTGCTGCGGGAGAAGATGTGGACTAGGGGAATAGGAGGGGTCAAAGGTTTGCTCCACGTGCTTGGTCTGAACAAGTGGAACAGTCACCATTACCTTGATAAGAAAGCCTGGTAGGAAAACAGGATTGGGTGGGGACCAGGAACTCAGATTTACATGTCGCTAATATCAGATTCCCATCAGACATGTGGGTGTTTTTGAGTACAAAGGTAGATTTAAAAAAAAAAACAACAAAAAACAAAAAAAAAACTGGTGTTCAGGGAGAAATCCAAGCTGGAGAAAGAAATCAGGGTCATCAGGATCTTGATAGCATTTGAAGTCAGGACAGTAGGTCATCTAGGGAATGGTTGTAGATGAAAAGATAAGGCTTGGCGTCCATAGCTCAGTGGTTAGGGCACCAGCCACATACAATCAGGGCTGGTGGGTTCGAACCTGGCCTGGGCCTGCTAAACAATGACACCTACAACCCAAAATTAGTCAGGCATTGTGGTGGGTGCCTGTAGTCCCATTACTTAGGCTGAGGCAAGAGAATCACTTAAGCCTAAGAGTTGGAGGTTGCTGTGAGCTGTGACACCACAGCACTCTACCAAGGACAACACAGTGAGATTGTCTCAAAAAAAAAAAAAAAAAAAAAAAAAGAAAAGAGATGTCCAGACACCGAGCCTTAGTAAACTCCAACTCCAACTAGATTAGTCAGAAACAATAACCATTGTTTAGCACTTAAGGGCCAAGAAGGACCAGCCAGTGACATATTTAGAAAATTCAGAGAATGGTAAGAATTGTGTTTAAGGAGTTGAAGAAAGTGTATCAAAGAGGGAGGAGGGATAAACTGTGTCAGATGCCCCTGACGGATCCAGTAGGATGAGGACTGAGAACAGATCCTAGATGTGACAGCACAGAGGTCACTGCTCACTCTAGTGACTGGTCAGGAACAAAAGCCTGAATGGCAGAAAGGAGACAACACTTGATGCAGAGGAGAAAGGAGAAAATCACCCTGAGTGGGTGACAAGGCCCAGGGTCTAAGCAGGGGGTTGGATTTGCCAAGAGCAGACAGTACATCCCCAGTAGCAGAATGCAGATAAAGTGGGCACAGTGAGAGGAAGGCGTGACTATGGTGGCAGAAGGTCTCCTCTGCTGGATGTTCTCAGTGACATGGGAAGCCAAGCCGACAGCTAAGAGGGTGGGGGAGGTGGTGCCACGGGGACAAACCCAGAAACAGACACGAAAGACCCCTGTGCTTTCTTCACTATGCTGGGAGGCAGGAGATAGATCCCAGGCCACAGCACCACCCAGCCATCCTTAAAAGACCCAGCTCTGCAATTTCCAGCAGAGCAAACAGTTCTTAGTCTGGATCTCACCTTGCACATCCCTCTGCTATGGAGGGATCAGCCTGACATCCTTAGGAATGTTCTAAGGAGAGCTATAGAATAACTGCTTCTCTGATACAGGATCAGCCAATGTTCTGCCAAGCTCAAAACACAGCACCTCCAGGAAGGGCGAGCACCTTGTTTGGTTCCATTTCGTAGATGAGCCCACTAAGGCACGGTTAAGGTGAACCAATTAGCCCAAGGTCACAGGACTAGTAAGTATGTAAGCCAGCCCTAACTATCTCTTCCGCTGCCCAGTTCGTAACACTTTGATCTCCATGCACTATGTATCTCCCTAGGGCCCTACAACACAATCTTTGAGGGAAGACATCGCTAAGCACCACTTTAAGGCTGAAAGAATCGCAAAGCCCGAGAGCCATGATCAAATCCAAGTCTTTCAACTCTAAGAGGAAAGTGGGTTCTTAATAAACAATTGCTACCGGCTGGGTCGTGTGACTGCAGAATTCACTTTACAGCCAAATTTCTGTGGAACCTCAGCGGCAGGGGAAGGACGCCCTGGGGCCGCTGGAAAGTGAAAGAGTGGCACAGTCTCAGCTGTGTTTAGGAGTAAGAAAGCAAGCCACGCACAATTCGAGGCCAGAAGGGCTGCGTGGGAATGGCTGTTCAGTGATCACCTTGCCTAGGGTTTCCCGAATTCCCCTGACAAAAATTAGCTGCAACACTGGCAACACCATATTTCTCAGGGCCCTGCCTTGGAAATGTTCCATCCTTTCCGTGGAAGGGTCCAGTGGAATCCAAGCAGCACCCAGAGTGTTAACGCGCCAAGGCCCTAGGGTGTAATCCTCTGGCAGGATTGAGGACTCTGACAAAGTTCGACCCCAGCTTTGCCTGGAAAGGGCGAGAAACAGGAGCCAGACAGCAAGGGTCCGCCCAGGGGCGCGTTACCGTCTCGATATTGCCCAGGAAAAGCTCTTTGGCGAACGCTCGTATCGGTGGGCTAGTGCGCAAAGCCCGCCGACTCGCGCTGAAAGCCGCCAGAGGCTGGCAAGCGCGCGCGGCCACCGCTGCAGCGCGCAGGAAGAACACGCCGCCGCTCATGCCGTCTCCAGCCGTTCGACCTCCACAGCCACCTCTCAGCGCCTCTCACACGGTCAGCGCGGTCTCAACGACGTCAGCGGCCTGCGACGCCACACAGCCGCACTGCGCATGCGCAGCCAGTCAGAAGGGCGAGACCCAGACCGCTAACAGCGTCCCGGGCTGCTTAACCACGTGCCCGTGACCGCGCCGGCTGATGACGCCGCTCGTCTTTGCTCTTCGCCAGCGTCTCCGTGCTTGCGCGTCCTCAAGCCAAAGGCGATCGCGGGCTTCGGCTACCCGAGCTGTGTTAAGTTCCGGCTGCCGTGGTCACGCGAATAGGTGGGGGCGGCTTGGGGGAGGAGGGTGTTCGGTTTTTCCTGCGTAAGCGCTTATTTCCGTGGATGCTAACCCTGGGACGCTTTGCAGGTGTGCAAAAACCTAAAGTATGGCCCAGCTTCCTCTGCATGCCTCTGGCGGCGGGAATGTAAGGGAGTGTGGGGACATTGGCGGTGTTCGTGTCTCTGCAGGGGACTCACAGTGCACTTGTTCCATTTTTTACCGGACGGTGGCTTCTTGGGATTCGTATTGTATTGCTTCGTATATGTGACATACATACATGTGAGAGGCAGAGGAAAGGTCGCCGTACATACATAGGGAAAATAGGAAGTTGTAGCTAAATGTGTCGCAGGACAAGGGCGAATTAAAACAGACACTTAGGCCAACAGTATAGAGGAAGGAACTTTTAATTGCCTGCCGGTGCTCAAGGCCTGAAATGCTGAGTTCCAAGGAAACAGTGTGTTTCTCCAAACACTTACACTTTTTTCTTCAGGTCAGCATCAGCTGCATAGTTACTGTTACAACAAGGGGTACAAAGAGTTAATGATTGTGTATTTCTTAAGAAACCAGGATGCTGTTATTTGTTCTTAGCTTTTTTTCAAAGTTACTTTAGCTCAGTGTAAAGTTCTTATCTTTAGAGGAGGTGTTCTTCTGCAGCTCCCTACTGCTGTCTAAGGATCACTAAGAAGTATAAGATTTATTTCTCCTTCAAATGTACCTTTAATTACAAAATATCACAAACTGTTTATTGACATATAAATATTAAAAATATAAAATATGAGTTTAATTTTTCCTATGTGTAGCAACCTTTGGGACACCGTGGGGTTTTTTGTTTGTTTGTTTTTGTTTTTGAAGAGAAAAAGAAAAGATACGTTCTGCCAGAGAGAGGGCTGATAAAACTTTTAGGGAAACAATAACTCTATAAGGAGGGCAGAAGAAGGGAATCTAGATGGAAACTATTGGGTGGGACGGTACAGGACTGACAGTAGGGCCCACGTGGGAGGCCCCGCTTGTCAGTGCATCGCACAACTCAGCCACACCCTGAACGTGGCAAATCGACTTTCTCCAAGGATCTTAAGCTCCTACAGGAAAAATGTCTCTCTTTTGTTAACCCTCTTGTGCTTGTAAGCTGACCAAAGCTTTGGAAAAGGCTTCCTGCCTCTGTTATCTTAACTCTTTGAAACTGCACAAAATCCTATTCATCTCAGCGTGTTAGGCACAGCACAATAAAAGATTGAATTGCTGACACAGCATCAAGAAAACCGAGCTCAAAAACTTTCTTCGTTGCAAAATATCAGCAAGCATCTTTCATGGTCTGTGGTATCTATTTTGTCTGTTAAAGGTTTGTTGCCTGGTTTCCTCAGCAGTGGTCAATATTTACCTATTTTAGCATTCAGCCTCAGAAGAAGGCATTTGAAAACAACTGCCTTTGTAAATTACCTTGATAAGTTAAAGAAAGAAAGAAAATGACATGCAAAAACTGTTTGAAGTTTGTCCTGCTTTACATTTTTGCCAAAACAGATGTAGTCAGATCAGTCAAGTAATCTGATGATGTGTCAAATCCTGTTTAGTGAACACAAGTCACCCTAAGTCACCAAGTGAAAAATCCACTGGCACAAATTTTGCCCAAAAAAAAGCAAATTTTTAAGGTATAATTTCTAATTACTTCAGTAATGTGTAGCAAAAGAGTTCTGGCATTCCACTAGTTTGTCAATTTCTAGATTCAGTTTCTTTAAAAATGAGTGTAATGCCATTTATTGCACAAAACTTTTGTAAAAGGGGAAAGATTTATCTGCTCTGAAGAGAAACCAGACTTTTGCAATGTTTAAGTGAAAATAATCCTTATGAAAATACCTAGCACAATCAAAAATTGTTCTTCCTGTAGTGCTATAAAAATAAAAAATAGTACCTGAGTGTTCGTTTCTTTCTGTACCCACACTGTTCATGGAACTGCAAATTAGTACAGCTTTTATGGAAAGAAGTATGGAGAGTCCTCAAATAACTAAAATTAGACCTTCCATTGGATTTTGCAATCCCATTAATCTCATTAAAAATAATCCCAAAAGAATAAAAAGTCATTTTACTATAAGAATATTTGCACGTGAATGTTTAAAACAGCCCAATTCACAACTGTAAAGATGTGGAAACTGCCCAAATGTCCTTCAACACATGAATGGATTAATAAACTGTGGTATAAGTATAGTACAGAATACTATTTAGCCGTAAAAGAGGGAGATTTTGTATTGTAACAGCGTGGATGGATTTGGAGAACACTCACCCAAGTGTTGCAGGAACAGAAAAACAAGCATCACATGTGCTCAATACTAAGTTGAAACTAATGAATTAACAGTGTATGCTCACTGAGAGAAAAACTCAATTAAATTACAGAAAAGGAGAGTGGAGAAAGTTTGTAAGTTCCCACCCCAAGGGTACAAAGCAGTACACTTCCTAGGGGAAGGAAACAGCTGCAGCTTGGGCTTACCTTAACAAAGGCCAACAGTGCAATCTAATCATGCCGACCCTTGTATTACTCTTACATTTAGAAATTAGAAAAAAGTGAAAAATGGTAGCACTGTGAGAATTCCATCTTATACCTGAGTAGTCTTTGAGAAATATTTGTATTGTCTTATCAGTTTCTTAAAACATAGAGGTTCCTGTATTCACTGTTAGGGTGGGGAACCTTGGGCCTTGGAGCTTCATGAGGCCTTCTGGATCCTTTATTATGGCCTTTTGACTGCAAATTTTACAGAATGAATCTTTTTAGTAAGTTGTTGAGAAGTACTATTACCTTCCTCATTGTACTTCTGAATGTCCTTCCTGTATGATCACATCAATAAACCTTTTCACATTATAGCTTACCCAAAACTAACACTCCTACTGAGTCATACTGTTAGTGTGCCAGGAGGTTGATGTAGAAAAACACTTCCAGATCCCTCACTATTAAGCTGAGGTAGGGATTGGAGTGGCACATCTACAAGCCAAGAACCACCAACACTTGCCAGCAAACCACTGGAAGGTAGGAGAGAGGCCTGGCCACACCCCCAGAGGGGCCCTGTCCTGCCAGGACATCCTGACATCCTGAACCCAGACCTCTTGCCTCCAGACCCTACTTTGTTATGGCAGCCCTAGCAAAGTAACCCAGCATGTTGTGGTTCTCGGCAGGTAGTGTTGTCAGAGGTAAATAGGGCCTGGTGGGACCCCAGGATTGGGGCTGTGTCTTACAGCCCACAAACCCAGTGCTCCTGCTATGGTTTGGAATCCACAGTCTCCTGATGAGTCATCCCTACAGTTAGACATGGTGGGAGAGCCCCTAAGGCGTGACACCCCAGCCTGTAGCATCAGTAGAAGAGAGAGCAGGATGGAAGAACAAGGCCAAGGCTACCAGGCACCTGCAGCACCTGCATTGCCTATGACTTGTTGGCAGTGCTGTGGCAAAAGCAACTAACAGCCCCCAAATCCCTGTGCCTATATCCACAGCATGCTGTTGTTAATGTGAGATAGCTGCCAGCTGGGGACTGCCTTCCCCAGCCCTCAGCCTCCAGATGACATTCTCAAAAGGGGAATGTCAATGGCAGTAATATGTGACTTCTGTGCAGTTTGTAAGATGTGGGGGTTCTCTTTGCTGCTTCCTTTTCCATCAGCTGGAAGCATCAGACTCTAGGCCCTAGGGGCCGGCAGTGCCAGATGGAAGGATCCTAGTTGTGAGCACAACTGTCTCCAGGAAAGCCACGTAAAGCAGGGATACCCACACGGAATGGTTATGGGAGCAGGAGATATGTATTAAGCCACTGGCATTGGGGGGTTTATTTATTACAATATCCAGTGTTAACTTGTTAAATGTCTTCCCAGTTTCACTGAAACATATGTACAGTACAGTGTAAATACAGTCATCCTTCCTAGTCAGGCAGATCAACTGAGCCCCAAGAACCACATTGTATCAGTGAGCCCTACCCTGGTCTGGGAGCTAGTGCCCTCAAAGCGGAGGATCCCAGCAGCTGGTGTTTAAGGAGTGCTTCTTACGCTGGGCACTGCTTTACACCCCTAAATATGCTGCCTCTCGATCCTCCAAGCAAGCCTGTGAATTCAGTGTTGTTACCTTATTTTCATTTTAGAAGTGATGAGACTGAGGTCACACTGCCAGCCGTGGCAAAGCCAGGCTCTGGACCCCATGGGCCTGGCTGCTGAGCCTCTGTGTTCTTACATCCCGCACTATAGCACCTTCCTGCAGGTGGACCAGATGGCTCAGGCAAATGAAGATGCAGACACCTGCTCTTCTGTTCCTCTTCTTTGTTCTCATTTCCCATGTCGTCTGACCTGAAATGTGCTCAAATGACTTAATAACCTTAGCTCAGGCGCTGTGTCAAATCTCAGCCTGCTCATCTGTAAACCAACGATGATGCTAGCCTGCAGTAGGGTCACGGCAAGCACTGAGTGGTCACTCAGCACGGGCAATGTTCTCAGGGCTTGCTCATACTTTCTTAAGTGTGTCACTGTGGGTGTTGTGTGCTGGTCCGACCGGTCGTACTTCCCAGCCACATATTTCAGACAAGACACATTAATTTAGTCTGCTCTACTCCCCCACCCTGCTCCTTGAGCAAGTCACCCCCTACCCCGTCTCAGTGTACCCACCTGTCAAATGATGAAATCATTGCAAAATATAGATTTGTCGTGAAGATTGAGTTAACTAATGTTGAATTCTTCCATTCTACTCACCCTAAGTTTCAGACTTTAGCAATCCAGCTACATACAAGAAGAAAAAGTCTAAAAATAGGGGCATTTCAGCTTAGTCGTGGTCCTACTGAAGACGCTCCTCAAAAGCGTCAGGAGAACTGATATATTCACGGCATTAACAATAAGAACAAAAACTGAATGTCCCTTATGTCTCAAACAACGTAGCCCAATACCTACATTCTACAGCATGTTTCTCCCACTATTAGATTATGAAAAGAGTACAAATAACACGAAAGATGCATTGGAACTGGCAGGATTCCCAGTGACACTGATGTAAGAGCCAACCAATCACATTAAGTCACTGGAGCCGTCTCTGTCTGTTTGCTCACAAGTCAGTAAACCTAAAGTTTATTTCAAGATAGCCCAGTGGCAGAGCTGCCCTGGAAAGAGAGAGCTCACAGGCACCTGCTCACAAGGAAGACACAACACAGCCCTCGCCAAGGCTTCCTGGCTTTCACCTCCCGGTCCTGCTCCTTCTGCCCCTGAACTCATGCCTTTCTGTTTATTTCTTGGCTCCTATACACCTCTTAGGCAGAGTTTTGGAATTCCACAAGGCACACATTTCCTTCTCTCAAAAAAAGGAGGGGGAGGGCACATATTTAAATTTGCAATAGAGGGAACAATCAGAACCACAGAATGAGAATAAAACTACAGAGATTGCAAAAACACAGACCAAACATCTTTTTTTCTAAACCAGGACTAATGAATTGTACTGGTGGTCGTTGTGAATACCAGTTCTTGTCTCCTCACAACCAAAAGTGAAGGGGCGGCACCTGTGGCTCAGTGAGTAGGGCGCCGGCCCCATATACCGAGGATGGCGGGTTCGAACCCAGCCCCAGCTAAACTGCAACGACAACAGCAACAACAACAACAAAATAGCCGGGCGTTGTGGTGGGCGCCTGTAGTCCCAGCTGCATGGGAGGCTGAGGCAAGAGAATCTCTTACGCCCAAGAGTTTGAGGTTGCTGTGAGCTGTGACACCACAGCACTCTACCCAGGGCAACAGCTTGAGACTCTGTCTTAAAAAAAAAAAAAAAAAAAAGATGGAAAATTTGCATCCTTTGTAATAACCTGGATGAGTGGTTCTTAATCTTCCTAATGCCATGACCCTTTAATATAGTTCCTGTGGGTCGTGACCCACAGGTTGAGAACCACTGACCTAGATGGACTAGAGAACATTTTCCACAGCACTCTATCACAAGATTAGAAAACCAAGTATCACATGTACACAATACCAATTTGAAACTAGCAGATTAACAAATCATAAACCCACACAATAGAAAATCTGAAATTCAAGAAGGGGGGGTGGCACCTGTGGCTCAGTGAGTAGGACGCCGGCCCCATATACCAAGGGTGGTGGGTTCAAACCTGGCCCCAGCCAAACTGCAACAACAAAAAAAAATAGCCAGGTGTTGTGGTGGGTGCCTGTGGTCCCAGCTACATGGGAGGCTGAGGCAAGAGAATCGCCTAAGCCCAGAGCTGGAGGTTGCTGTGAGCTGTGACGTTACGGTACTCTACTGAGGGCGAGAAAGTGAGATTGTCTCAAAAAAAATAAATAAAAGAATGAAGGTGAGGGACACAAAGATTAAGCTAATAAGCAACAGTACACTCCAAGAGGGCAGGAGTGAGCACGCATTCAGACTAAGGGTGGCCCTGGGGTTACCCCTTGCTCTCCCATCAGTCTCTCCTCTGTCAGAGATAGTTACTCAAAAGCCCCAAGCAAGAAGACTACCCTACCCCAATTATACAGACCTGCCCCCCCCCAGACTCTGGGTCCCTAAAATAAAATGCCCCAAGAGGCACCTTTCACTAAAACCCTGGAACTGTGTTCTCTCAGCAAAGGAGAAAGGAATTACAAGGAAGGGTATAATGACATCTGGCTTCTGGCACCGGTGATTCCTCCACACCCATGGACCCATGGAAATGGCTTTCAGTTTAATCGACATGTTGACTTGAAAGTGGGTTCAACTTTGTCTCACCAGGATGACCTTAAGTAACTTACTCTCTGACACAGGTAAGCACATTAATTCTAATAATATCAAAGCCACGTCCTCTATTCTTCCTAAATTTTAAAGACCTTTATTTCTCTCTCCTATCTCCATAATCAAAATAAAAAATAAAATACAGCCCCCCTTTATATATTCCAGTTTCTCGGTTCTCTAGAAGATAAAGTTATGTTGCTCATCTGAGACTTAGATCTGATCACAGCAAAGGGAAGGGGACCTTTGCACTTTCTTACAGGACTCATGCTGTTTCCAGACCACCATGCTTTTTTTGATGTGTTGTTGGATTCTGTTTGTTAGGATCTCATTGAGTATTTTAGCATCTATATTCATTAGTGATATTGGTCTATAATTTTCTTTTCTTGTGGGTCTTTCCCTGGTTTGGGGATCAAGGTGATGTTTGCTTCATAGAATGTGTTGGGTAATATTCCTTCTTTTTCTATATTTTGGAAGAGATTTAGCAGTATAGGTACTAGTTCTTCTTTAAAGTTTGGTAGAATTCTGACGTAAAGCCATCAGGTCCTGGGCTTTTCTTTTTAGGGAGATTTTGTACAGTTGATGCTATTTCAGAACTTGATATAGGCCTGTTCAACATTTC
>CAUYPK010071050.1:0-23810 GCA_963574355.1 Loris lydekkerianus | reverse complement strand
CCCACGAATGGACTAGCAAATTGTGGTACATGTATACCATGGAATACTATGCAGCCTTAAAGAAAGATGGAGATTTTACCTCTTTCATGTTTACATGGATGAAGCTGGAACATATTCTTCTTAGCAAAGTATCTCAAGAATGGAAGAAAAAGTATCCAATGTACTCAGCCCTACTATGAAGCTAAATTATAGCTTTCATATGAAGGCTATAATCCAACCATAGCTCAAGAATAAGGGGAAAGGGCCAAGGGAGGGGATGGGAGGGGAGAAGTCAGGGTGGAGGGAGGGTAATGGGTGGGGTCACACCTATGGTTCATCTTAGAATGGGTACAGGTGAAACTTACTGAAGGCAGAATACAAATGTCTACATACAATAACTAAGAAAATGCCATGAAGGCTACGTTGAACAATTTGATGAGAATATTTGAGATTGTATATGAAACCAGCACATTGTACCCCTTGATTTCACAAATGTACACAGCTATGATTTAACGATAAAAAAAATAAATAAAATTAAAAAGCTATTCAACTTAAAATAAATAAATAAATAAATAAAACCAGAACATTGTACCCCATGATTGCATTAATGTACACTGCTATGATTTAATAATAAAAAAAGATAAGTTAAAAGAAAGGAAAAAGAGATTCCTTATATGCCCCCAAAATGAAACATTAAAGTATCAACAATGTTTCAAATAAAAGCCATATTTTCTTCAGTTCACTTGGTTTCATGTGATTAATTCTTATTCTGCTCTCTCTTGGTTTTACAGTCACTTGAACATACTTTTGTAGGAGGGTTCTGGAAATCCTAAATCAGTTCACTGTTGTGATCTCAAAGTTGTTTATGTTTGTGTGATGTCAGAGGCCTACACTGAACAGGACCTGGCAGACTCCTTTTCATGGGGCTTGCAGACAGCATTTCAGATAGTGGCTGAAGCATTAGAATAAAACAAAAAACTGTCTGTCACCTGTGAAATACTTTAAAGCAGCTATGGTTAACTCATTACTGATAATTTTCAAAGTGAAAGATCTAATGAGGGCTGGATGAGGACTAGTGCAACAGACAAAGACATTTGGTTCTTTCTGCAGTATGAAAAATGAGATAATGAAGTCAGTCAAATAAACTTAGATTAATTATTATAGTGATTAACCACATTTCCAAATAAGGACAGTTAACATTACATCTAATTTATAAAAATGGATCAACATAATCTTTACATAGAAAGATACCTTCAGATATATCATATTAGAATCCTCACAAAAATGATAGGTCATTAAATATGAATTGTCTGATTTCAAATCAAGTTTATTACATCTTAAACAAGAATCAGTGTATGCACCTGAACTATCCACACAGTTTTGCCATCTTAACAGTAGCTTGTGTAGCCAGCAGCAAAGAAGCCTGGAGAGCAAGTGGCAATGAAATCACAAAAGGCTTGTTGAGAATTGAATGTTTTTGTTTGCAAGAAATGGGCCGAGGCCTGGAACAAGTGGTAGTCAGTGTGGGCTATGTCTGGTGAATATGGTGGATGACAGAGGGTTTCCAAGTCTAGCTTGTATAGTTGGAGCAGCTTTGTTTGTGCGACATGCAGTCAAGAGTCATGCAAGAGGATTGGCCTGTCTCTAGTGACCAATCTTGGCTGCTTAATCACAAGCTTTTTCATCATTTCAGCCAGTTTTTTGCAGCAGACATCTGCTGTAAATGACTAACCAGGTTTCATGAAACCGTGGTGGTTAACACCGACACTAGACCACCGAACAGACACTGTTAGTTTTTTTGATGAATATGTGGTTTGGGACTGTACTTTGTCACTTCATCTTTATCCAACCCTGTGCTGAGTGCTTGCCATTGTGAAAAGAATCCATTTTTCATCACATGTAACAATGCAGTGTAGAAGTGGTTCGCCTTTATGTTATGACAGCAAAGAAAGGCAAGCATCAAGATGATTTCTGTTCTAATACTCGTTTAATTTATGGGGAACCCATCTGTCCAGATTCTTTACCTTGCCGATTTGTTTCAAATGGCCTAATATTGTTGGAATGATAATGTCAAACCTGGCTGCTAATTCACACGTAGGTTGAGATGCAGTTGCTTCCACTATAGCTTCCACCTCATCTTTATCCACCTTGGTCTTAAGGTCACCCATGTGGCTCATTTTTGAGATTTTTAAGATTAAAATCACCAGAAAGGAATTTCTCAAACCATCAACGTACTGTGTGTCCTTCATTAGTCACATCTTTTCCAAACATTTCATTGAAATTTCAAACTGTCTGCATTGCATTGGTGCTACAACAGAACTCATATTCAAAAGTAACATGAATTTTTGAGTTAGCCATGGTTTCACAAACTTTGCTCTAAAAAGAATTTGAAGGATAATCACAAGCCAAAACATGCATTTGAAAGAATGAGATGTAATTAAAAACAAGTATCTAAGTGAAATGTCATTGATATCAACTGTCAAACTTAGTACTTAAAGAAATCAGACACTTCCTACTTAATAACTTAATATGTACATCGTGAATATACTAAGCATACAGTTAGAATATACCAAGATTATATCAAGAAATATAAAGATTCTTTATATCAAGAATCTATAAAGAGATTTGGTGAGTCTGGAGCAAGGTCTGAACATCTGTATATTAATAAAACTCCATAGATAAGTGACGTAAAACCTCGGTTGACTCCTATTTAACCAAAGTCATGACAAAATATGTTTAAATAAACATGAATGTAAAGAACCATAGCTCTTTCCTTAATAAGATTACTTTTATTTTCCTAAATAACCAAGGACATGACAAAGTCAACATGAAACACAGGAAATGATTCTGATAATGTACGGAATCCCTCCTCTCTACACAGGAAGCAAGACACTGGCCTATAAGAAACAAGATTCAAATCAAAAAGTAACATTTCGAGGGCGACGCCTGTGGCTCAGTGGGCGGGGCGCCGGCCCCATATACCTAGGGTGACGGGTTCAAACCTGGCCCCGGCCAAACTGCAACAAAAAAATAGCCGGGCGTTGTAGTGGGCGCCTGTAGTCCCAGCTGCTTGGGAGGCTGAGGCAAGGGAATCGCCTAAGCCCAGGAGCTGGAGGTTGCTGTGAGCTGTGTGACTCCATGGCACTCAACCAAGGGCCATAAAGTGAGACTCTGTCTCTACAAAAAAAAAAAAAAAAAAAGTAACATTGCTATCAAGTGAACATTTTAAAAATAAATGAAATTATGACTGACAGCAGTATACAAGTACTGTTGTTCTTGTTAGATAGAAAGGCAGCCGCAGGCTGATAAATAGAAGCCCGTCACAGGCAGTGAGGGCTTTGTCATTTCCTGGAACTTCCCATATAGCAATGATTTCTGAAATATTTACAGTAACATTTTACGCATTCCAATTCCACCCAGGGAAGGCTAAGTATCTCTTCCCATCAGTATTAACCTATCAAATAAACCTAAGCATTTCTAATGGCTGTTTTTTTTCCTCTGAAAAAAACAAATGCTTACTATTTTCCAGGGGCCTTCTGAGAAATAGCAAAGAGTTTTAAGTACAAAAGTTATCATTGAGTATTTGATTTTGGAAAAGCAAAATATCAAAAATTGTCAGGATTCCTTCTGATTTGTTTTTGTTTCTGAATAATGTCTTGGCTATCAGAGTTTTTTTCTGATTCCATATAAAACTAAGTACTATTTTTTCCAGATCTTTAAAGTATGACAGGGATGCTTTAATAGGGATTGCATTAAATTTGTATATAGCTTTGGGTAGTATGGACATATTAACAATGTTGATTCTTCCCAGCCATGAGCTTGGTATGTTTTTCCATTTGTTAACATCTTCAGCTATTTCTTTTCTCAGAGTTTCATAGTTCTCTTTATAGAGATCTTTCACATGCTATGTTAGGTAAATTCCCAGATATTTCATCTTCTTTGGCACTACTGTAAAAGGAATAGAGTCCTTAACTGTTTTTTCATCTTCACTATTCTTGGTATACATAAAAAGTACTGATTTGTATTGATTTAGAATCCTGAGACGCTGCTATATTCCTTGATCACTTATAAGAGTTTTGAAATTGAGTCCCTGGAATTTTCCAGGTATACAATCATATCATTTGTGAACAGTAAGAGTTTGATCTCCTCTGGTCCTATTTGGATACCCTTGATCGCCTTCTCTTGTCTCATTGCAATGGCTAAGACTTCCATTACTATGTTGAATAGCAGTGGAGACAATGGGCATCCTTACCTAGTTCCTGACCTGAGTGGAAATGTTTTCAATTTTACTCCATTCAATACGATATTGGCTGTGGGTTTGCTGTAGATGGCCTCTATCAGTTTAAGAAATGTCCTTTTTGTACCTACTTTCTTAAGTGTTCTGAACATGAAAGGATGTTGGATATTATCAAATGCATCAATTTAGAAAATCATATGGTCTTTGTTTTTTGTTTATGTGATGTATTATATTTATAGATTTACATATATTGAAACAACCTTGAGACCCTGGCTTAAAACCCACTTGGTCATGATATATGATTTGTTTGATGGGTTGCTGGATTCTGTTTGTTAGGATCTTGTTGAATATTTTTGCATCTATATAGATTAAAGATACTGGTCTATAATTTCCTTTCCTTAGGTCTTTTCCTGGTTTGAGGATCAGGGTGATATTTGCTTCGTAGAATGTGTTGGGAAGTATTCCTTCTTTTTCTATGTTTTGGGAAAGGTTATGTAATATGGGTACTAGTTCCTTTTTAAAGGTTTGGTAGAATTCTGATGCGAAGCCATCTGGTCCCAGACTTTTCTTTTTTGGGAGATTTCATATAGTTGATGCTATTCAGGCTATACTATAAATTTATACTGATCAAAACATCATGGTACTGTCACAAAAATAGAGAGGTAGATGTATGAAACAGAATAAAGAACCAAGAGATGAACCCAGTTACTTATCATCATTTGATCTTTGATGAGCCAGTCAAAAACATAAATTGAGGTAAAGATTCCCTATTCTACAAATGGTGCTGGGTGAATTGGCTGGTGACTTGTAGAAGATTGAAACTGGACCCACACCTTTCACCTCTAACAAAAATTGATTCTCATTGGATAAAAGATTTAACATTAAGACATGAAAATATAAAGATACTTGGAGAGAGTTCAGGGGAAACACTTGAAGAAATTGGCCTTGGAGAATATTTTATTAGGAGGACCTCCCAGGCAATTGAAGCAACACCAAAAATATATTACTGGGATCTGATCAAACTAAAAAGCTTCTGCACAGCCAAGCATACAATAAGTAAAGCAAGCAGATAGCCTTCAATATGGGAGAAGCTATTTGCAGGTTATGTTTCTGATGAAGGTTTGATAACCAGAATCCATAGAGAACTCAAACTTATTAATAAGAAAAGAACAAGTGATCCCATTGCATGTGGGCAAGAGACTTGAACAGAAGCTTCTCTGGAGAAGACAGGAGCATGGCCTACAGATACATGAAAAAATGCTCATCATCTTTAATCATCAGAGAAATTCAAATCAAAACCACTTTGAATTATCATCTAACTCCAGTAAGGGTAGCCTACATAACAAAATCCCAAAAGTACAAATGTCAGCATGGATGTGGAGAAAAGGAAACACTTCTGCACTTTGGGTGAGAATGCAGGCTACTGTGTTCCTTTCGGAAGAAAGTCTGGAGAACACTTAAGGAACTAAAAGTAGACTTGCCCTTCTATCCTGCAATTCCTCTACTAGGTATATATCCAGAAGACCAAAATTCAGTTTACAACAAAGATATTTGCACTAGAATATTTATTGCAGCCCAATTCATAATTGCCAAATCATGGAAGCAGCCCAAGTGCCCATTGACCCATGAATGGATTAACAAATTGTGGTATATGTGTGCCATGGAATATTATGCAGCTTTTAAAAAGATGGAGACTTTACCTCTTTTATGTTTACATGGGTGGAGCTGGAACATATTCTTCTTAGTAATGTACCTGAAGAATGGAAGAAAAAGCATCCAATGTACTCGGTACCATTATGAAACCAATGTATAATCACCTGTACTTTCATATGAAAGATAAAATACAACTATAGTCCAGGATGAAGGAGGGAGCAGAGGGGAAGGGTAATTGGTGAGACCTCACTTGTGGTGTATATTATAAGGGTACATGTCAAATCTATTAAGAGTAGAGTATAAATGTCTTAACACAATAATTGAGGTGAAGGCTGTGTTAACCAGTTTGATGTCAGCATTTCAAAATCAGCACATTGTAACACAAAATGCATTAGTGTGTATAGTTTTATGATTTAATAAAAAAAATTGTCAGGTGATCTGATTGGGGTAGGACCATGGATTACTGAGAACAATACTTGGTTACCTGTTTAACCAAAGTGTCAATAAAATATTTTTAAATAAACATGACTATAAAGAAGCATAGCTCTTTTCTAAATAAGATGCTTTTGTTTTCATAAATAATCAAGGACATGATAAAATCAGCATAAAACACAGGAAATGATTCTGGTAATACACAGAATCCCTGCTGTCTACACAGAGGCAACAGATAACCTTTTGTAACCTCTTATTAAAGCAGACCAGTCATCTAGGAAATTCCATTTTAATAGAAAATCAATTTTTTTGGCATCAGTATATTTGGTAGTAAAGCTTTTGTTTGAGAGGTGGTGTCATGACTCCTAGGGGCTGCCTTTGAGGTGCGCTTTTCTGAGGGCTGGGATGTAGGCAGGGGAGATGCTGAGTTAAGTTCTGGACCTGGGGACCCCTTGAGACTCAATCAGCCAGGAAGGCCAGTTCTCCATCATCCAAGGGCGTAAGGGACTAATTGTGTTAATGTGTTGTTGTTTTTGTTTTTGTTTTTTTTTTAATTCCTGTATTTTCCTGATGCTTTAACATCTTGGGGCCTTGCAGGCCCTGGAGAGACTACTTCTCCCAGGGCTAGAAGGTGTGTTCTTCAAATACATACTAAGCAATCCAGAGTATACACCCTCAAAACCTTCCTCTGGGGGGCTCTCGGACACTGAGCCCTACTCACCCCCCTACCCTAGTTACCCCAGGGCTAGGTGCCAGATAACTAGGGCAGCCTTACACCTAGAGTCCACCTAAACCATTCAAAGAGCCATTCTTACACCTGCTCCCCTTGCCTCACCTTGTCTCTCCCATGGGAACCAACACAAAGGCTCCTGTCCCCACGTCCCCCACCCTCTGCCTACTGGCCAGCATGGTGCTTCCCAGCCTGGCCTGTGTAGGGTGCTATGCCTTCGTTTTTAGAGAACGGTGAGTATAAACTGTTTTCTTCATTACAGCCACTTCTGTGTCTGTCTTGCCATACTTGATTAAAACTAATCTCAGACATATTTAAAAACATTAATTACCCTAGGAGTAAGGACGTGGCATCCAGACACCCAGGCATCGTTGGGCCCATCTGGATGTCTGTGGTTGGGGGACAGTGCTGAGCAGAGGAGGCAGGTGAGAGGAGAAGGGTGCGCAGCTTCGTAACTCAGGGCGCTGCGGTCCCTCCTCACTGCAGTTCTACTTTATGGGTTAGGAGAATGGGCGTCACAGAGGTTAAGGAATTGACCCAGGGCGGGCCCATCACACAGCTGGTGAGTGGATGGCTGAAGTTTGACAGGTCTGCCTGATTTCCATGTTTGTTCTGTCCTTTCTGCCTCTCCGTGAAACAAAGAAGTTGGTGCCTAAAGCTGTCCAAAACCAGAGTGAGGAAATGGAACTAGAGTCACCTGCTAAAGCAGCGGTTCTCAACCTTTGGGTCGTGACCCCTTTGTAACAATGAAAATACATTGCGGCATTAGGAAGGTTGAGAACCACTGGTCTAGAGCATCCCAGGGTGTGGCCTGGAGGGGTGGTGAGTGGAATCAGATTTGGAGAATGCAGTCAACTATCTTAGGCCACGATGTTCTTATCTATATTTAGAGTATCAGAATTCATTTAGCCATAGGATTGTGTTTGTGTACATGCATGTCTTTTTTTCTTTTTTTTTTTTTTGAGACAGAATTTCACTGTGTTGCCCTCAGTAGAGTGCTGTGTCATCACAGCTCACAGCAACCTCCAACTCTTGGGCTTACGTGATTGTCTTGCCTCATCCTCCTGAGTAAGCTGGAACTACAGGCGTCCACCATAACACCCAGCTATTTTGTTGTAGTTGTCATTGTTGTTTGGCAGGCCCAGGGCCCAGTTCAAACCCACTATCTCCCGTGTATGTGGCTGGCGCCCTAGCCACCTAGCTACAGGCGCCGAGGCTATGTACAAGCACATCTCGTAGAACACTGTAGTTTCCCACTTGCACCTGTACCTTGGGAGGCTGCAGGCCTGGGCTCTGAGTCTGGCTGTCAGATAAAGAGTTCTAAAGGAAACTTCTGAATTATGGTCACTAAAATCAGCTAGTAAAAGTGTCAGGGGAGGAAGAAACATGAAGGCAGATGTGGAAAGCCTTTCTCCAGAAAATTTCAGTAAATAAAATGAAACCCGATGTGTGTAAGATACATTGCAAAAGGAAAACATGGGGTCCCACAGCCTGGAGGCAAGTGATGTCAAGTGAGAAATGCTGACTGATGCAGAAGAGATGGAGCATAAAAACCCAAAATGAGGTTTGGCCTGCAGAGAGCCTGGGAATCAGGCAGGTGGGCGTGTGTGTGTGTGTGTGTGTGTGTGTGTGTGTGTGTAGTATTTTGTGTTATGTGTATTTGTGTGTGTAGTGTTGGAGTATGGGTGTGTATATTTGTAGTGTGTGTGGCATCTGTGTAGTGTTTGGTGTGTGTGTTGTATGTGTGATCCATGTGCATTTGGTGTGTGTGTTGTGTGTGGTACATGTGTGTTTGGTGCGTGTGTTGTGTGTGTGGTCCATGTGCATTTGGTGTGTGTGTTGTGTGTGGTACACGTGCGTTTGGTGTGTGTATTTTGTGTGTGGTACGCATGCATTTGGTGCATGTGTTGTGTGTCTGCTACGCATGTGTTTGGTGTGTGTTGTGTGTGTGGTACACGTGTGTTTGGTGTGTGTTGTGTGTGTGGTCCGTGTGCGTTTGGTGTGTGTGTGGTACGCGTGCGTTTGGTGTGTGTGTTGTGTGTCTGGTATGCATGTGTTTGGTGCGTGTGTTGTGTGTCTGGTATGCATGTGTTTGGTGCGTGTGTTGTGTGTGTGGTACGCGTGTGTTTGGTGCGTGTGTTATGTGTGTGGTATGCGTGCGTTTGGTGTGTGTGTTGTGTGTGTTACGTGTGCATTTGGTGCGTGTGTTGTGTGTGTGGTATGCGTGTGTTGTGTGTGTTGTGTGTGTGGTACGTGTGCGTGTGGTTTGTGTGTTGTGTGTGGTACGCATGCGCTTGGTGCATGTGTTGTGTGTGTGTGGTATGCATGCGTTTGGTGCATGTGGTGTGTGTGGTACGCGTGCGTTTGGTGCGTGTGTTGTGTGTGTGGTACGCGTGCATTTGGTGCGTGTGGTACACGTGTGTTTGGTGCGTGTGTTGTGTGTGGTACACGTGTTTGGTGTGTGTGTTGTGTGTGGTATGTGTGTATGTGTGTTGTGTGTGTGGTACGCGTGCGTTTGGTGCGTGTGTTGTGTGTGGTATGTGTGTATGTGTGTTGTGTGTGAAGTATGCATGCTTTTGGTGCGTGTGCTGTGTGTGTGGTATGTGTGTGTTTGGTACATGTGTTGTGTGTGGTACATGTGTGTTTGGTGTGTGTTGTGTGTGGTATGTGTGTATGTGTGTTGTGTGTGTGGTACATGTGGGTTTGGTGCGTGTATTGTGTGTGGTACATGTGTGTTTGGTGCGTGTATTGTGTGGTACGCGTGTGTTTGGTGCGTGTGTTGTGTGTGTGGTACGCATGTGTTTGGTGCGTGTGTTGTGTGTGGTATGCATGTATTTGGTACGTGCGTTGTGTGTGTGGTACACGTGTGTTTGGTGTGTGTGTTGTGTGTGTGGTATGCGTGTGTTTGGTGTGTGTTGTGTGTGGTATGTGTGTATGTGTGTTGTGTGTGGTATGCGTGTGTTTGGTGTGTGTTGTGTGTGGTATGTGTGTATGTGTTGTGTGTGTGGTACGTGTACATTTGGTGTGTGTGTTTTGTGTGGTACACATGTGTTTGGTGTGTGTGTTGTGTGTGGTACATGTGTGTTTGCTGCATGTGTTGTGTGTGTGGTATGCATGTGTTTGGTGTGTGTTGTGTGTGGTATGTGTGTATGTGTGTTGTGTGTGTGGTACGTGTGCATTTGGTTGTGTGTTGTATGCGTGGTACACGTGTGTTTGGTATGTGTTGTGTGTGTGGTACATGTGTGTTTGCTTCATGTGTGTGTGGTATGCCTCATGTTTGCCTTCTCACTGCATTCCTCTCTGCATCAGCTTCCTGTCTCACCTGCTCTAGAAAGCAGTGACTTGCCCAGGTGGCCCACAGTGTCCAAGTCAAATGTGTCAGTCTGCCTTCAAAGGTCAAGTCTCTTCATTGTTCCCAAGTCTGGGTTCTTGGGGACAATCCTGGCTACTTTAGTGTGTAATCCTCTGAAGCCAGCACAGTCTGTGTCCCTTGGTGAACCCGACAGACCATGTTCCGTGAGGCGTCTACTGCAGAGTTTCTCGTTTCTTTGGAAAGCTGCTATTTATGCCCATGAGGCAGAGAAGACCCAGATTGCTAGAAAGCGCAGCTCAGAAATGGTGTGAAGGTGCCTAACAAATGGGAGAGATCCCTGTGCCAGGCAGCAAAGGCTGCAGGTCAGGGGTGGGGCTTGTGCCCTTGGGTGTGCAAATACAGCTGTTTTGTGCATAGGAGGCCAGAGGACCACACTGGTGACCACAGGGACAGGGCTCAAGACCATCCACCAGCAGCCACGGGGGTCCAGCAGGAAGAACTGAGTCTCCTTAGAGATCTGCTTCATTTCAGGTTGCGGCCATCTGCCCCAGGGAAGCAGGATTTTGTTTGTTTTGTTTTGTTTTAAGACATGGTCTCACTCTGTCAGCCTGGCTACAGTACAGTGGTGTTGTAACAGCTTATAGCAACCTCAAATTTAGCCGCCCTTGAGACACCGTGCCTGGCTAATTTTGCTCTTGGTTGCTCAGGCTGGTCTCAAACTCCTGAGATCAAGTGATCCTCCCACCTCAGCCTTCCAGAGTGCTAGGATAACAGCCTGGGGCCAAGAAAGGATTTTAAAGGAGCTAGATGTGAGACAAAGATGAAAGTTTGGGAAATAAAGGGCATAGTATTTCAACAAGTCTCTGCTCTCTCAGTCCCTCCATTTCTGGGCTTTGCCCCTTCCTCCTGCTCTTGGTAGCTCAGAAGGCTGAGAAGCTTCCTCTCTCCTGCCCTTCCTACACAGCCCCTGGGTCGGCACTGGGGAGGCAAAGTTTAGAGGAGCACCTTCCTGCCCTCGAAAAGCACCAGAGAATTGAGAACTCTTAAACATGTTTCTGGGAGACTACACAGGCTCTTCCTCACCCCTCTTTCTTTTGCTGTACCCACTGTGGGACTCCCACCAGCACCTTGACCAGTGCCTGGGAGCACAGACATGCTCCTGGCCCCCACAATGTAGGGGTCCCTCAGCACTGACCGGGCCTGGGCTGCAGGGCCAGGCACGTCTCTGTGTGTTACAGAGTGGGGCATTGTGAAATCAGCCAGGCACGTCTGTGTGTGTCACAGAGTGGGGCACTGTGAAGGGGCTGCCCAGCATTCTTGTCCTAGAGGCCCACCTCAAGGAACCAGAGACCTCGGTGGATTTGGGTTTGACGTCAGCTTTCCGACGCAGCTTCTCTCGGGGGTCCTGATGGAAGGAAGCCTGCAGACCCCACTGCAGCACTATGGCTGTGCCCAGGAGCAGTGGCTGCGGGATTGTAATGGAAAATCAGCTTGTGCCTGCAGTGGGAAATGATTTCCTAAGCATCAGGCCTGATCTTTTATTTTAAAAGAAACAGACCATAGGAACTATTGGACTGCTGCAACGGACACTGGGCTTGGGAGCCACACCAACACGAGTTTGGATCCTGGGCGAGCCACCTACAGCAACATACTGACAAGTGATCTGATTCTCTGCCCTGGGTTTCAGCAGATACCCAAAGAAGGTTATGCAATGGCGTAGACAGAGTATGAATTTCCAAGTCAGACCTGCTGGGGTCAAGGCCTGGCTGTAGCCATGGGGAACTGTTTGGCCTTAGGCCAGCTGTCTAGTCTGGAGCCTGAATTTTCTCATCTCTAACACAGGACAAATGATGCTCCCTTGATGGAGATATTGACTGTGAAGCTCCTAACACAGTATTTGGTACTTAGTAGATACTAATCAGTGTTCAATCTTCTCTTCTGCTTTCTTTGAGGACCATCATTGATGATTGAGACCTAAGACAGGTTGTCACTGCAGTCACCCGTATCTGTGGTCAGGAGCTGTGGGTGGCAGAAGTGTAGGCCATTAGAGGACAGAAGTAATGGTCCTGGATAGTGACTGAAGTTTTTGAAAAAATACTTAATAGCAGTTAGTTTTATTATGTTGTCTTTTTCCTAATAAAAATGAAGTATACATAAAAAAGCTTCCTTCTCCTTAGCTCAATTTGGTTTCTTTTTAAAAAAATTTCTATGCTGAGAGGGGGAAATGTCTTATAAACATTTTAAAGAGATAATGCAAAGCATTTGTGAGTAGAAGTGTTTTGCATATTGGTAAAAATTTTTAAAGTTGAAAAGTTCACCGACTTGACATTTCCAGCAAGATTCCATGATTTTGTTAAAATAGAGATTTAATTTTTTTTTTTTTTTTTTATTGTGAGCTTCCTGGGAAGTTTCAAGCCCTAGAAAGCCCCATTCAGCTAGTATTGTGTATACTGATAAAGATGAAATTACAGCTTCCAGTTCTGCAAGATGGTGAGCTGAGATGATCTCAAGAACATTCCCACTATAAAACCCTGGATATCCTGGGTAGAATATGACCAAAAATGCCTTAACTGCACAGCTGAACTCAATGGAATGGAAGAGAAGTCCCAGGTGCCAGTACCAGGAGGTTCTGAAGATTAGAGTTGAGGATCAATATAAGCTGATGTTGCTGCCAGCATGGAAGAGGCGGTGTTTGAACTGGAAAGCACAGCAGCTAGAGCTGTTGTCATACACTTAGGAATAGAGCAGACCCTAGGCCCATGGAGGGCTTCAAGGTGGAACTGAAAACTTTCGAATGTGAGGTGTTCCAGGAGCCACACTATCAGAGGAAAAGTGGCTTTTTATTCTGCTTAACTCTTACTGTCTCTTTTGGGGTGGTGGGTAAGGGAAAAAAAAAATCTGTCCTTGAGAATTTAAAATCTTGAACCTACATGGATATGAGGTTCAAATTTACTTCAACTCACACAGTCTACAAATTGATAAGTAACTTAAAAATTCACCCTTATCTAGTGGTAAACCAGGGCATTTGAGAAATATTTATATATCTACTAGGTGTTTAAAAAGGAGGAAAGGAGAGGGGAGGAAATAGCTTAAAAAAAAAAAAAAGATGCAGGACAATATTTAAAGATACAGGACAATATTTAAAGAATGGATAGCTACAAATTTTCCAAAATTGATAAAAGGTAAGAATCTTCACAGTTACGGTGAGTCGCTCATTATAGGGAAACTGCAGAATACCAAAGACAAGTAGGAGATATTAACATCAATGAGAGAGTAAGAGAATGAGAACATCTATCATGAAATGATACTAGACTGAAAACCTACTTATTATCAGTCTTAGTGAAAACCAGAAGATAATTGAGTAATCATTTCAAAGTAGTAGGAATTATTTATCCAAATAAAGTATCTTTCAATAATGGGGTTAAAATAAAGACATTGAGGCTCTTCCTTTTTTACTAATACAAGCCTAATACTACATACTTTCCTCCAAGCAGTTAGGTTGCATTCTAAACGTTTTTAAATTATTTTAATAATCATTCAGTTCAAAATATTTTCTGATTTCTATTAAAATTTATTTTTGACTCATGGGTTAAGAAATATGTTTATTAATTTCCAAATGCATTTGGATTTTCTAATTAACTTTTTATTCTTAATTTCTGGCTTATTTGTATTAGAACATAGAAGAATTCTGTATGTTTCAACCCTTTCAATTTGTTGAAACTTAGTTGATTTTTATAATTTCAGATTTTGTATATACTTAAAAATAATATTTTATTCATTGAATGCAGAATATATCAATTAGGGCAGCACCTGTGGCTTAGTAAGTAAGGTGCCAGCCCCATATACTGAGGTTGGTAGGTTCAAACCCAACCCTGGCCAAACTGCAATAAAAAATACTCGGGCATTGTGGCGGGCATCTGTAGTCCCAGCTACTCAGGAGGCTGATGCAGGAGGATCACCTGAGCCCAAGAGCTAGAAGTTGCTGTGAGCTGTGATGCCACAGCACTCTACCGAGGATGACAAAATAGGACTCTGTCTCTTTAAAAAAAAAAAAAAAAAAAGAGTATATCAATTAGATCAAATCTTGTGTTTGCTTGTTCTATCAGTTGCTGAAGAAAATATGCCTAAATGTTCCACTACCATTCTTAATTCTTATAATTTCTTTTTGTATTTACAGGCTATATTATTAGAAACATACAAATTTAGATTTGGTTCTATCTTCTTTATATGTTAATGTTGTATTATTAAATATTCCTCTGATGATGCATTTTGCCTTAAGTCAACCTTGCTTTTCTTTTAGTTAATGTTTTCAAGGCATTTCTTTTTCCATTCTTTCAACCTTTCTGTAGCTTTAGATGTGTCTCATGAGTAGCAAGTAAGGGGATTTAAAAGTCTACTAGATAGCCTTTGTCTTTTAGTTACAATATTTAGTCCATTTATGTTTAATGTAATTAGTAATATATTTGAGCTTAAATCTATGATCTCAATAATATTTTCATTTGTCCCACCTATTTTGAGTTGCTTTTTCATTCCTTTTTTGCTTTCTTTGGATTTTTTATTTTTTCCATTTTTATCTTGTATTAGCTTGAAATATATACACTCTCATTATTGTATTAGTGTTTATCCTAGACATTACACCATGCAGCCAACCCTATTTTCTAAAAGTCTAATATAAATTAGTACTTTTAACATCTGGGCAATGCTTTTTCCCCTCCTGACTTACAGATTATTATTGTCATCTACTTTAATTCTCTGTATATTTTTTTCTCTATGTATTTTTATTTTTATTTATTTATTTATTTATTTATTTGAGACAGAGTCTCACTATGTTGCCCTCCATAGAGTGCCGTAGCATCACAGTGCACAGCAACCTCAAAGTCTTGCGCTTAAGCAATTCTCTTGCCTCAGCCTCCCAAGTAGCTGGGACTACAGGTGCCCACCACAATGTCTGAGTATTTTTTGGTTGTAGTTGACCCGGGCTGGTTCGAACCCATCAGCTCCAGTGTTTGTGGCTGGTGCCCTAGCTGCTGAGCTACAGGCACTGAGACCCTCTCTATGTATTTTTAAATCAATGAGAGATTAATGTTTTGTAGAATCAATGTTCATTTGTACTTTCCCATATGTTTGCATTTGTATTTCTCTTCACTTCTTCCTGAATCTCCATCTTCCTATCTAGGGATCTTTTTCAATTTTTCCAGAATAAACATAACCTAGTATTTTCTTTAGGTATATATATCTGCTGGTGATGAGTTCTCCCAATGCCTTTTGCTTATTTCCTTCATTTTCTGGGTATGGGATTTGACTCTAAGATATCGTTACATTGTGTTATAGTTTCCATTGTTTCTGTTGAAAAATCAGCTCTTCTAAATTCTGGATTAATATCAATTTATCTTCTTCTCAGACTCCTGATGACATCTTCTCTTTGCTTAGTAAATCAGCAGTGTTACTGATGTGCCCAGATGTGTATTTTTACAAATTTACTCAGGTTATGGTTCATATGTTCTTAAATTAATGGCTTAATATTTGTCACCTATTTTAGAAAATTCAGCTATTCTCTTCAAGTATTGCTTCCAGTATGTTTCCTGTTCCTCATCTTTTGGGACTGTAATTACTGTGAATTTGCAGTCTCTCACGACTGCTGTGCTTGGCATCTTTTTGTCTCTACCTTGCCCTGAACATTTTTGTCTAACCTGTCTGCTCTATTCAGCTGTATCTAACATCTTGTCAAAAACATTCATTGAGTTCTTGATTCTATTTGTTGAAATTTTTAGCTCTAGAGTTTCCATTTGCTTGTTTTGTATAGTTTTTACTTCTCAACTGAAATAGTGTTTTCTTTTACCTCCTTGAACCTGTAAGTTTATTAATCTTAAGTCTGTGTCTAGTAACTTCTGTTATCTGGATTTCCCAAGGATCTGTATCTATTGAGGTTTTTTTTGTTTGTGTTGTCTCTCATCCATGTGTGCCTCGTTATATTTTATTTAGTTATGAACAGTATTTGCAGAGTACTTTATAGAAATAATTTTTGACTTAGGATATTATCTTTCTCCAGAGAGGGTTTATATTTGTTTCTGCCAAGTCACTCTGGGAACTAACAATTAGGGTTACTTCAGTCCAATTTCAAATAATTCGAGCTAAGCCAAGTCCTGCAAGGGCCTATTTGTTTATAAATTATCCACACTCTTAGCCTGTAGTCCTTTGGAGTCCCAACACAAAGCAAAACCTCTGCCCTCTCACCCCTTAGTGGACTCTTGCATCCATTTCCTCTCCTTCTATCCCTTGAAGGTGGTTAAAAGTATTATTCAGCCTTTTAGCCATATCTCTATTTTATCAGGAATCAGATTCCCCTGCCTCAGGGAAAGGCAGCCATAAACTTACCCTGCCTGAGCCTCTGTTTTCCTCTGTATCCTGACCTGGTGGGTCTTTGTATTTTAGTAGCCCTGACCTGTCTTTAAGCATATGTGTTTTATATTTTCTACCTGTTCTCCTTGAGTGAATTTTTTGGGTTACAGACTGCCATTATCAAAAGCAAAAGCCCCTTATCATTAATTTTTAAGACTTACCCACGTTGCTGTGTATATTTTCAGGTCTTCGGTTCTTATTGTAGTCTGATGTGTGTCTACCACATTTTTCCTTATATTCTAGCAATATATACCAAGTTTGCCTTCAATTATCTACTCGCCCATCAGTACTGCAAAAAACTGTTATAAATGACCTTTTAGAAACTGTGTGGAAATTTGAGATGATTTATATCCAGAAAGAGATTGTGCACCATAGGGAATATCTGACTTACTTTAATTAAGTGCTACCAGTTGACCTTTCCACAATGGTTGCATTGGTAGACCCCTACTGATAATGTCAGACTTCCTGTGCCCCCACACCAGCACTAAGACTTAGAATATTCCAGCTTTCTGATTTTCCTCGAGTCTACTGGATATAAAGTGACAAGTCATAATTTTAATTTGCAATTCTCAGATGATAATTTTTCTTTTGCATTTGTCTTTTTCTTGTTGATCTGCAAAAGGGAGTTCCTTTTATATTTTGAATATATTATCCCTTGTTGGATATAAATATTGTAAATATATTCTCACAGTGTGTCATCTAACTGCCTTCTTATCCATAATATCTTTTACTGAATAAAAATTCTCAATCAGTAGTGTTGCTTTATGGCTTGTGCTTTGTCCTGTTTCATAGCAGTCACATACCAGTGCCAATTCGGTATGTGATGATCACCAACAGGGGTCTTTACCCTCAGAATATCTAATACTATGATTTTGTGAAAAATCTACATATTTTACTTATCATTATACAAATAACTAAAAACTCTTTCATCACGTTCTCTGCATGTACTTTTCATTATATTTTCTTGTTTTGATGGTGGTTGGGACAGATGTGTTTGCTGTATTCACCATATGCCTTCATATATTTCTAGTCTCTGCCGCAGGGACAAAAGTAGCTGTAACCTTCTCTTGGTTAAATTTTCAGGGCCGTAAACCGGGTGTGGTGGCTCACAGATGTAATCCTAGCACTGTGGGATGCTGAGGCAGGTGGATTGCCTAAGCTCACCAGTTCCAGACCAGCCTGAGACAGAGTGAGACCTCGTCTCTAAAAATAGCTGGGTATTGTGCCAGGTGCCTGTAGTCCCAGCTACTTGAGAGGCTGAGGCAAGAGAATCGCTTGAGCCCAAGAGTTTGAGGTTGCTGTGAGCTGTGACACCACAGCACTCAACCCCGGGGTAACTGAGTGAGACTCTCAAAAAATATATATCTTTGTCATTGTCTGTTTCATAATTCTTCCTTTTGGCTTAGTCTGAACCATTTCTCTTGCCACTGCACCTTGTCCATGATTGCACTTGTGTGCACAAAATTCATTGCCATTGTATATTTTTTGTGGCGACCATGTGCATTTTTGGCATATCTTCTTATGTTTTCTTCACAGAGTTGTTGTGCCAAATGTTTCAAAAAGTGTTTTCTTCCTGATTGTTTCTTCAGTGAAATTGCAACCAGTGGCTATTTGTTTCCTGAAAAAAATCACATACAAATTGTATGAGGCAATGTCAATCATGTTGAAGAAAATTGCCAGGGCAAGTGCCCATCAACCCATGAATGGATTAATAAATTAGGGTATATATGTGCCATGGAATATTATTTGGCCATAAAAAAGATGGAGACCTGGCGGCACCTGTGGCTCAGTAGGTAGGGTGCTGGCCCCATATACTGAGGGTGGCGGGTTCAACCTGGCCCTGTCCAAACTGCAAAAAAAAGATGGCGACCTTACATCTTTTGTATTAACTTGGACAGATTTGGAACACGTTCTTCTTAGTAAAGTATCACAAGAATGGAAAAGCAAGTATCCAGTGTACTCAATACTAATATGAAGCTAGTAGACTGTCTAATACAAGCCCACATAAAAGAAAAACTCAATTCAAGTTAGGGCAGGAAAATGGAGGGGGGTAAGAAGGGAGCAGGGAGAGGGGAGGATGGAGAAGGATTGGTGTGCTCCCATTTAATAGGCTCAATGCAAGGATATATGGCACACCTCCTGGGGGCAGGACACAACTATAACAGGGACTATACCTAACAAATGCAAAATTGTGACCTAATTCTTTGTACCTTCATATTAATCTGAAATGAAAAAAAAAAAGAAAAGTAAATTGCCAAGGACCAACCCTGAGTTCCCAGGCAACAAGAATACATTCTCATGCACTTATCACCTGCTTTAGTAACGTTACTAAAGTGGGTTACATCAGGCTTAATAGCCATCACCTTCATATCTTCACTCTGTGTGGAAATTACTGTAACTACCTTTCCTACCTTTGGAACATAACTTACTAATGTCACATAGGAAGAGAAGGAAAATCTTACTATACCAGATGGAGAATTTTTCATCAATGCTGTCTAAGTTCTAGAGGCAAGTTCCTTTTATCACTGCGAACAGTACCACTGTGTTTAAATTCTTTGGAAATCAAAAGCCAGAGTGATGGAGGTAACTTTCTGTATATGGTAATATTTCTACTGGACTGATCCAAATGACAACTCTGAACTAGTCTTTTTACAATGTTGGAACCATTCTTGTAATTTTTCAGAAGGTTGTCTGATTTCTCTGCATATGGCTCTGTGGCAAAGTAGCCATTTGTAGAAGAATCACACAAAAGACTCACTGCAATTGCGCCGTTCCCAGGTTTGGTTGGGATGTGAAGTGTGACAACGCCCATGGAAAGAACCAATTCCTCGTTGACAATGACAAATTCGTGAGGACTGTAATAAAGTGAGAGCTTATTTATAACCATCTTCCAAGGCCCTCAATCTAGCACAAACAGGATGCTGTCCATAAGCTTTACATGTTGAAGCATCATGAAAACTTAGACATTTTCAGTAGGAGTCATGTTCTGTGTTATGAAAACATGGTTTAATAACCTGGAAAATTCTCACTGAAAAGATCTCAGATATTGTCTTTGTTTTGCTGGTACATACCACAATTTAGAATAATTCCAGTTAATCCTAATAGTTTTTCTTTTATGAAATCACTAGAATTTTGGATGAATCTATCCTTATGTTACTCTTTGACTGCATGTAGTTTCTTGTTTGTAATCATGATAATTGCATCCACAGTTTCGTTATCAATAGTTCTAAAGGATGGAGTGGAGTTTAAGTTCTATTCCCAGTCATGCTCCTGGTTGAGTCTTCATGGTGTTAGCTGACTGTCTTGTCCCCTGGTCTTTGTCAGCCGTGAGGTCCACGTCATTCCTGATGGTGTCATCATCTTAGCCGAGGCGGCTCTATCCTTGCACTGGGCATGGCCGCCTTCTCTTGGGCTCTGTATTTTGCATTTCTTCTTCTCCATGGTTATCATCTTTTTCTTCTTTCTCTTCACCCTATTCTTCAGAACTAATAATTTCACATTCCACCTCTATGAATTCTTCTTGTTCACTAACTGAACTAGGGAAAATGCCCTTGTTGTGTCCTTCAAAATCTGACACTATCAGTTTTTCCTCTATCTCAGCTACTGACGAATTAAATTGCCTCTTCACCATATTTGTGTTTGTGAGAAAAAAAGTAAGTCATTGCTTGACATAAATAGATTTACAGAATTATCAGATATTCTGTATTTTCAGTCATACATCCCTTGATTTTCACCAAACACAAATACACTACTTATTAACTTCACTATGACAACGCTTAGAAAAAAAATAGAATGCTGGCTTTTCCTGGAAGATTGACCACAACTTGTCACCACTGATAGGAAAAGTGTTGAGAACTGCTGATCCAAGAGTAATGACACGCGACAGCATCGCAAATGAGTAAGGATCTAATAACAAAAATCAAAAACCCACCAAAAATACACCAGCAAAACCATGGTGGGTTCAGTTCCTGATTCTCATTGCTGGCCTTATTTTTTTGGAATTATGAACATCTAAAATTTTGTATTTTTCCATTCACCTGTGAGTGTTTCAGTCACGTGGAGTCCACTTATGTATGTGATGATGGAGACCCAGTTTCATGTTCTGAATCTAGTCTGATGTTTCCAACACTCAATTGCTGATGATCAGTCATTCCTCTCTTGCCTTGTGTTGCCATTATTATCAAAGGTTATATTTCCCTATATGTGTCACCTGATCTTTCTAGTGTGTGCCATTGGTGCATTCCTTTGTTTTTGCTCTAAAGCCATATTGTTCTTACTGCAATTGTTTTGAATATGCCCATTTATTCCATTTTTTAAAGGTATCTTTCTTTTGCAAAGTTTACTTATCCATTTATGGTCCTTTTTGTTTCCATATATATATTATAGAATGAGTTTATCAAGTTTCTCAAAAATTCTAACTGAAGTTTGTATCAGGCTTACATTAAAAGTTTAGATTAATGGGCAGATAGTTATCCCCTATGAGAGCCTCTAAAGCATGAGCTTTCTCTAGTTATTCATATCTTTTTCCACGTTTCCTTTATTAGAATTTAAAAAATGTTCTTTATAAAATTCTTAGTTAATTCCTGGTGAATTTCTAGATATTTTTAGGGCCCTTGGTAGTGGAAGTGCTATCTTTTTATTATATTTTCTATCAGATTGTTATTACTGGTATAATAAAAAAAACTTAATTTTTAGCCATCTTGAACTCTCTCTTGCTGGTTTTAATTGTTTGATGTTTCTATTACATATTTATATATGTTTATATCATTTCTAATTGTGATATTTTTTCTTATAATCCCTATGTCTTTTATTTCTTTTGATTCCCTCACAGTGTGGCCAGGAATTACAATTTCCTGGTAAACAGGAGCAGAGATAATGAGCATCCTTGTCTTGTCCTGTGCTAAAGCAAACATGTCTTAGCTTTCTCCGTTAAATACAGTGTGTGCTGTAGACTGTGGCCCATAACCTTTGCCGAGTTAAGAAAATTCCTTCTTAGATTAGACAGTTCTAGTCCTGCTTTCGCAAGATTGAAGCTGGATAATGAGCACAGCTCAGGTCACGGCCTCAGCTCATAGTGAGTCATGAGGTGAGCCCGCTCGGAGTCAGCTCACCTCTGATTTCCACCACTACACAGTTGCTCAGAGCTGCAGCCTCTGGCGCCCACCTTTGCAAGCAAATTACAGGTCTTTTTCACACTAAAGTGCTGTACTTATTGTAATATTTATGAATTTCCTAACCATTTAGCATGTTAAAACTATGCTACCATTTGCTTAATTAATAGACTTTATTTTTTCAAACAGTTTCTGGTTTACATACAAATCAAGGAAAGGGTACAGAGCGCTCCTATATATCCCTTACATACCCCCTGGTTGTTAGTAATATCTTGCATTAGTGAGATACATTGGTTCCAATTGATGAGCCGGTATTTATCTGATGTTGTTAACCAGAATCATAAATTTACATTAGGGTTCACTCTGGGTGTTGTACGCTTGATGGAATTTGACAAATGTATAATGGCACATATCTGCCATTATAGTATCATATAGACTAGTGTCAATGCCCTAAAAATCCCCTGGGCTCACCCTGAACCTTTGGCACCCACTAATTTTTTTACAGTCTCCATAGTTTTTGCCTTTTCCATAATGTCATGTAGTTGGGATAATACAGTGCATAACCTTCTCCGACTGCCTTCATTCACTTACCAGTATGGATTTGAGTTTCCTCCACATCTTTTCCAGCTTCAAAGCTCATTTCTTCTTACTGCTAAATAACTTCTCATTGTATGAATATATCAGTTTGTTTATCCCCTCTCCTTTTGAAAGGCATCTTGGTTGCTTTCCAGTCTTGGCAATTATAAATAAAACTGTTTTAACCATTTGTGTACAGTTTTTGTGTGGACATCACTTTTTCAGCTCATTTGGGTAAATACCAAAAAATGTAATTAATGGGTCATATGATAAGAGTAGGTTTCGTTTTATAAGAAACTGCCTGTCTTCCAAAGTGGCTGTACCATTTTACCTTCCCAACAGCAGTGAATGAGATTTCCTGTTGTTCCACATCCTTGGCATTAATTTGGCATTGTTATTTTGTGGAATTTTTTTATTGTGTTTTTTTTTTTTGTTTGTTTGTTTTTTTGAGCCAGGGTCTTGCTCCATCACCCAGGCTAGAGTGCAGTGGTGTCATAGCTCATTGCAACCTCAAACTCCTGGTCTCAGGGGATTCTCCTGCCTCGGCCTCCCAAGAAGCTGGGACTATAGGCCCTTGCAACCATGCCCACCTAATTTTTCTACTTTTTGGAGAGACAGAATCTCATTCTTGGCTTAGGCTGGTTTCCACCCGAGGCACTCCTCCTCTGTCACCTTTACTATTCAACATAGTGCTGGAAGTTCTAGCCAATACAATTAGGCAAGACAAGGAAATAAAGGACATCCAAATGGGAGCAGAGGAGGTCAAACTCTCCCACTTTGCTGATGACATGATCTTATACTTAGAGAACCCCAAAGAGTCAGCCACAACATTCCTGGAAGTCATCAAAAAATACAATAATGTGTCAGGATATAAAATCAGTGTCCCCAGTCAGTAGCCTTTGTATACACCAATAACAAGCCAAGATGAGAGGCTAATTAAGGACACAACTCCCTTCACCATAGCTTCAAAGAAAATGAAATACCTAGGAATATACCTAACAAGAGAGGTGAAGGATCTCTATAAAGAAAATTATGAAACTCTAAGAAAGGAAATAGCAGAGGATATTAACAAATGGAAGAACATACCATGCTCATGGATAGGAATAATCAACATTGTTAAAATGTCTATATTTTCCAAAGTAATCTACCAATTCAATGCTATCCATATTCAAATACCAACATCATACTTTCTAGACTTGAAAAAAATGATTCTGCGTTTTGTATGGAACCAGAAAAAAACCCGTATAGCTAAGGCAGTTCTTAGTAATAAAAATAAAGCTGGGGGCATCAGCATACCAGATTTTAGGCTGTACTACAAAGCCATAGTGGTCAAAACAGCATGGTACTGGCACAAAAATAGAGACATAGACGTTTGGAATC
>CAUYPK010071046.1:0-25703 GCA_963574355.1 Loris lydekkerianus | reverse complement strand
AGCAGGATCGGACCTCTTCTGTTGACCAGTGCTGGCTGCTGCTGATGCAATTTTCGGTACATTTCGTCGATTTCCTCACAATAGGACTCTGCTGTGATGGTTTGGCCTGGTTGCAGAAAGTTATAGTGAATCACACCAGCCACTGACCACCATACAGTAACCATGATCTTTTTTTGGTGGGTTTTCGCCTTTGGGAAGTGCCTGGGTGGCTCATCGGTGTCCAACCACTGTCCTGAACGTTTCCTACTTTTGTAGAGAATCCACTTTTCATCACACCTGACGATCCGATCCAAAAAAGGATCGTTTTGGTTGCGCAAAAGCAATGAAGAACAAACCTCAAAACGTGACAATTTCTGCTGATCGTTTAAATCATGGGGCACCCACTTTTCGAGCTTTTTGACCTTTCCAATATGTTTTAAACCATCAAAAACTGCATGGGAGCTGACACCCAGTTCTTCCGCCATCCCATGCACCGTTTGTGATGGGTCAGTCTCCACCAGGGTCCTCAAATCCTTGTCCTGGATTACTCTCGATCGACTACTTCGGGGCTCATCTTTGAGGCTAACATTTCCAGAACGAAATTTCGCAAACCAATGTTGAACAGTGCGTTCATTAACACTATCATTGCCAAATGCCTGGTTAATTTTTCGGGCTGTTTCGGCCGCACTTTGGTTCAATTTGAATTCGTAGAGAAAAATTGGCCGGAAATCGCTTAATGACATCATATGGTAATAGGTTGAAAAGCATAAAAAAAATTAAAAGTAGAAAAAAATGAATAGCATCAATGTATAGAGTACAAAATTCTCCATTGATCAGTACATACCACGACACAGTAGAATAAATATTTATTGAGATATGGAGCTACAAAAACACATGGCATTAAAACGGACAAAACTTTTGAAACAGCCTATGTGAATGGAATAAAAGCATCTTGTGAGGGACCCATGCTATGATACTTGGCCTTAGTAACTGGTAGCTGTCCGAGGGGGCTGGAGAACAAGACTGTTAACACAACTCTTGCAAACTTCTCCTAATATCTTCTTTAGAGTCTAAGCTTATTTGGTGGAAAAACTGAATATTCACTGTTTTTATTTCTCTAGCATCTAGTTTCATGACTTATGTATACTGGGCATTTGGTAAATTTTGAGGAAGTGATACCAAATGAAAAATAATTTTTGCTTATTAAATAATAATTTCTTAATGTATAATGTATGAGAAGTATTGCATTCATAGTCTGAAATGCTTTATAGCTTTATTCTGTATCAAGATTTAGAATTTAATAACTACAGTCAGGCAAGTCAATCTTTTTGATTTTTAAGTGACTTTTCATAAAAAATGATAATAATGTGAGTGCTCTAAGAATTGCAAGTTGCATAAGATAATGTAGACGGAATTGTTTTTGAGGTATGAAACTGCTAACAAATGCTAGTTATGGTATCTGTGTATGATGCTGCATATTTATTAGGCCTTGGACTTAGCATAAAGGAGTCAGGGTAAGGTTCACTGTAACAAAGAAGTGACAATCAAGGGTGGTGCCTGTGGCTCAGTGAGTAGGGCGCCCGCCCCATATACCGAGGGTGGTGGGTTCAAACCCAGCCCCGGCCAAACTGCAACCAAAAAATAGCCGGGCGTTGTGGTGTGCGCCTGTAGTCCCAGCTGCTCGGGAGGCTGAGGCAGAAGAATCGCAGTAGCCCAAGAGCTGGAGGTTGCTGTGGGTCCTGTGACTTCATGGCACTCCACCAAGGGTGGTAAAGTGAGACTCTGTCTCTACAAAAAAAAAAAAAAAAAAATAAGTGACAATCAAGACTGAGAAGTAAATGTGGCTGGGTTCAGTGACTCACTTTTGTAATTCATGGCTCTGGAAGGCCAAAGTGGGAGGATTGCTTGAGGTCAGGAGTTTGAAACCACCTTGAGCAAAGTGAGACCTCATCTCTACTAAAAATTGAAAAATTAGCAGGTCATAGTGGTACATGCCTATAGTTCCTCTACTTGGGAGGCTGAGGCAAGAAAATTGCTTGAGCTCAGGACTATGAGGTTCCTGTGAGCCAGACTGAGGCCATGGCACTCTAGCCTAGATGATAGAGACTCTATTAAAAAAAAAAAAAAAAAAAGACTTGTAGCTTGGAGGAAAATATGAGTCTATAAATACTTACAGTAGAACCTCCATAGCTGACCACCTCTCTACACTGACCCTCTCCTTAAGTTGACCTAATTTTCATAGATGGACATGCACTACATGTCCTTTTAGTAGAGTAGGCCGAGTTCCCTATGCTGACCAGCTAAGTAAGTTGACCAGTTTGTTACAGTCCCTGCATGGTCAATTTACAGACATTCTACCATATTGAACTTCTATTTACTATATGTGAGATTCATGTGCCCAGATAAATTACCTATGACTAAAAACCAAGGAACACTCCTATGAGGAGATATGTATAAACTTCAGAATATAAACCGTGATGTGGTTTTTGCCTTTCCGAGCTCCACGCTTTGCTTCTGTCCCCTTTCTTAGTCCCCAAATGCTCAGAAAATATGAATATATAAAACGCCATTTTGTATGTATTTATTATTTGTGTATGTATGTGTTTATTATTTATATATTAAATATTCTTTTTAAGATGGCAAAAAATGCAATCCATTTTGCCAGAGTGAACATACCAGTAACTTTCAGGATTCTGTAAGTCTAACACTCCCCCTGAACGAGAAAGGAGAATAGGACCCGTGCCAAAAGGAAGTGCAGGCAAATGACAGCCCTCCTCCTCTGGTTATCAGGCAAGGTCTCTGCGCTTGAGTTCCCCTTTGACCTTCCTTTTCCCTTTCGTATTTTGATATGTACTCAAACCCTTCCTAGAAATTCTTAAAAATGAGAACTGAAATTTCCTTTTTAAAGCAATTCATTCTATTTTCCTGATCCTAAATCAGAAGTAAAACATTTAGAGATTAACTTTTAGAATTTAGTTCTAAAAACATCTTCTTTGTGACTCTTATTCCTTTCTTTTCCTATGAAAGACCTAGCTGAATAACAAATCAAGCACTCTATAGTGCTAACTACATGTTTAAATACAGCAGTGGACTTGATAAACCTGCTGTTTTTAGGTGGGTTCCATACTGAGGAATTTAGTGTAGCTAGTGCATTATTGCCAGGACATTTGCTTACTTCCTTTGCTTAATGACAGCTTGAGAGAGAAAATATTTTTGTTTGTGTGGCTGTTTTTGTGTGTGTTTCTTGGCTGGCTCCCCACGTAGTAACAACCACCCAGACACATACGGGCTGCTATGGTGCGCTGGCTTCTTAGGTCCTTCTCTCTTCTGCAAATGGTTTGCATCTCTCTGTTCAGAAGATTAGTTCCATTTCTCATGTTGAAGAAAAGGTGCCCCAATTTCATTCCGGCATTTACATCATTGAATAGACATCTCATTGCTTAAATAAATTTATATATAATATATCTCAGCTTTAGGGTTCTTGGATTTTAATTAGACAATGAAACATAAATCAGAGTTCAAGCTACAACAGTGAATCAAGCTGTCCCCCGGTTTTCTGTACTAACAGTACCAATCACAGTCTTCAAACTTCACTGCTGTATATAATTTCTGCTTATTCTTTGGAACTTCTTTGCAAAAATATTCTGTACTTTGTATTAGCTAATGGAGAACTGAGCAGGATTTGAGCATGCTGCAGTAAAACTTGCATCCAGGTGACCCATTAAAAATAAATTCAAAATGTTTTGCCTGTCTAACTTCCTCCTTTACTACTTCCACTTTTACTTCTTCCATATTTAATATATGAATGGTGAGCAAAGCAAAAACAAAACAAAACAAAGGAAAAAAAAAACAAAACAGAACATGATTTGTGGTATGTACATTTCTACCTACTGCATTTTAGAGACTATTGGCTCTGCTTTTGTAACATGTGTATTCTGTGAAAACATGTACGTTTACATATGTAAGTTTTAAGTTTAATGGTCTATTTTTGGAAAATCAGAGAAAATGGGAAACACTGTTCTAGTGGTTATTAACATTTTGAGATACAGTCTACAGAAGCTGGAGAGCAACCAAATGCAATAGTATAAAGACCCACAGTGCATTTAGAATTAGCTGCAAAACAAATAGCACATCCATCCAGCCCAGCAACACAAGTGTAAAGTGAATTATTTATTTATCTCCTAGGACATTTTTGTTCTGCTGTGGAAAATAAAAAGTCCTGTGACAATGTTAAATTCCTTGAATTCCAAGGTTTATTTAGTGCTAATTTGCCTGTGATTTTCTGCTACCTAGATGAAAATGCCAAACTCTTTTTTTTTCCCCCCCCAAAGAGTGCATTTTATTTTGTTTGGTAGAATTGTTTCTGAAAAGCACATTAGACAAAGCCTCACTGTTTTGTTAATGTAAATCACCTTTGGGGAGCTTTTAGGGGAAAAGCAGAGAGAGGCAAAGGGTGATTTTTGTAACCTTCATAAGATTCTGAATTTTTAAATCCAAGGAGAATTTACCCACATATAATCATTGTAAAAAGAAGCAAAATGCACACGTTCATTTGAACATATTAGAAAAGAAAATTCTAATTAATTACAAGGTCTGACAATTAAGTTTGTGAACTCATCTTAGAAAAAATGTTACATACCTCATTGCTACATATCAGGACAGTGGCCTTTGAAGTGCTCCCCTTGGGAAGCTATGCGTTAACACCAGTGCCTAGTTCACCCTTCAAATTAATTCAGGAACTTTTTTCTGGAATGGCCATCAGAGCTGTCATTTTGTTATCCTTGATGTTCCGAACGACATCAATATATCTTCACTTCAATATTTCCTTTATCTTTTGGTAAAGAAAAAATCCATTGGGGGCCAGATCAGGTGAGTAGGGAGGGGGTTCCAATACAGTTATTGTTTGCTGGCTAAAAACTTCACACAGATAAGTGTGTGTGAGCTTGTTGTGATCCAGGAGCCATGAGTTACTGGCAAAAAGTTCAGGACTTTTTCACGTAACTTTTTCATGCAGCTCTTTCAGCACTTACAAATAATAAGTGCCTAACTGTCCAGTTAGTATGAAAGACCTAATTTCCTATCAAGTCCTTCTCCTACAGGTCCTTCCTGTGGGTTATTATGATCATCCCCCCTTCTTCTTTTAGACCTGTGAGTAATAACTGCTTTTCACTATTCCTAGATGTAGAATGTTTTTCCATTACTTCTTTTCAACCTGCTCATAACTCTGCAAACAGTGCCCTTTGATTGAACAATCTCTTTCCTGCTGGGTCCATAAGTAGACACAAAAAACAGGCATTCAGAATGAGATTCCAAGATTGAGTTGCTCACGCTAAAAGGGAAAAGGCAGTCAGGGAAGCTGTTGGTAAGTGCAATAATTTCAGCCCATATGAACATACCATTCTGAAATATATTAGAAAATTGATTATAATATCTATTTTGATAGTATGATTTATAAAAAAAAAAAAAAAAAAACCAAAAACTTGTGGGTATGTTTGATCTGTGTTGGGTACACTTTTGAACCTCAAGCTTCATTTGGGATCTTAAGATCACTTGCTGGTCCGCAGAGGAATTGGCATATTCTGTTCCTCATCCTCCTACCTTTTTTGTCTCCCTCTCATTCACTGTACAACCTAATTTACTTAATGGAAATCAAGACTCCAAGAGTTTAATTTTTCTGTATTTCTTTTACTCTAACAAGTACATGTTGTGAATTTATTGATTTTTCTCTTCCTTTTTCGTGATATGATAACTGATTCAAATAGAAAATATAGAGACCGTAGATACTTTATTTTGAAATTTTCAGCCCATAATCTAGTACTTGGCATACAGAAGCATTCACTGAATAAGAAAAATAAAGTATATTTTTGACTATAATCTCATACCTCTGTCATGTGTATATAAAAAAAGGAAAAACAGAAAATGCTAGTAAATAAGGAAAGACAGTCCACTATCATCCATTTAATGTTCAATATTTACCTGCCAATTTGGGGCAAGTGGAAGGAAAATGTTTGAATTGTTCAAGAGGTAGTACATTATTGAAAAGATTGCCATCTGTATTATCATTTGTAATGTAAGTACAAATTTTCCAAAATTAAACTATTGAGTTATAAATCTGAACTTGAGTGTTTTGAATTCAAGTCACTGATGAGGGGCATCATGGACCTGTGCTACTATAAATAAAATGTTATTGGAATATTGTATGAGTGATTTGCACATGACTCACAGCAGCCTGTGTTGTTCCAGATGATCAAATAATTTCTTTGAAACATTGTTTTTATTTAACATTAAATTCCCTTGAATTATATTATCATAGTCCATTAATTAATAAAGCAAAACATTTCATAGTTGCATTCTGTATTCTTTTTTCTTTTTAAGAATTTTTGCATCAAAAATATATGTTTGAAGGTAATTACGTTAAAGTTTTGAAATTTTATATGTGACTGTGTGTGCCAGCATATGTATAAAAAATATAAATGCTTCTCCCCAATGTAAGTCAATCATTTCTTCATGATAAATACTGTTGATTTGTGTGTGTGCGCGTGTGTGTGTGTGTGAAAATGAATATGTCGTTCCTGCTTTGGTGTTATATTTGTTAATCTCTTGTGGGTAATAGTCTTCCCCTTGCATAAAAGAGTGCTTCATCAAAAATTGCAACAAAATCTCTTAGTTCAGCCATTTCTATTCTAAAAAGAAAAACATAAAACTAAAGTGGTCTGTAGGTACTTCCTGTCTATATGAAGTCAGGTCACCATGTTGACCCATATTTAAGCTTTTATTTTGCAATAGCAGACACTAGAGAGTAAGAATATTTGTTTTGTAGATTCCTCCCTTTAGGCTGCTGATACAAATGTATAGACACACATATAACTTTCATATCTAGAGAATTAAAACTTAAAAAGGAAATAATTTATCAAATGTTTCTATTCACAATTTCAAAAAATGTGAAAACATCTTTTGCATAGATATGCAACATAGATATGCATGGTGTAAATTATGGTGATCTTGGAGTCAGAAGAATGTATGTTTTATCAGAGATTTGCATAATATTTACACAGTAGCTTAATTGTAATAGGCAATCGCTTTTGAATGCTTGCTGGGTTAATCAGAGTTCTCTGGAGACACAGAACCAATAGCATATATATAATATTTTTGTCCTGTCATTCATTACATTATATGATTCCCTTAATTGAAAGTAACATACATACGCATTAGATATACCTAGGTAGATAAACAGAAGAGAGGGAATTGCTCACAGGATTATAAAGGCTGTCCATTTACAGTAATTACTGCCCATCATAAGCATAGCTGCAATACCCCTGATAAGTCTCAACTGATCATCTGCCATGTAGCATCTGATTCATTAACATAATATACATCTGGTTTTACATTTCAGGTAGCAAAGTGATTTATAAACTGTCATTAGCTAAATGTCTAACAATGGTACTAAAATTTCATATCAAGTCATCAACATGACTTCACAACTAGGCAATTGCATTAATGTTCAGGAACCAGAAACCAAAACTGCTTTCTAATTAGTGCATCTGTTTTCAATTATGATGTTATCTGAATGTCCAGTTCAAGTCAATGTACTGACCCTTTTTTTTAAATCAATATTTTCTGATATGGCCTTCTTGAGTGACTGCTTTCTGAAATTATTTTATTTTTGTTGTTGTATACATTTGCAGTTCTTTGAAAAGTGTTAAAACTAACTATGGGTAGGCAGTCAAATCAGATGGATAAGAGACAAAAAAGCTTTCACATACTGGTTTCATATTAGCATTGAGTACATTGGATACTTGCTTTTCCATTCTTGTGATACACGCCCACAGGAGAGAAAAACAAAACTACATTCAAGTTGGGGCAGGGAGGTTGGTATGCTCTCGCTTATTGGTGCAATATAAGGATATATGGCACGCCTTCTGGATGAAGGGCTCAACTACAACTTGGACTTTACCAAATAAACACAATGTATGCAATGTAACCTAATCATTTGTGCTCTTATATCTGTATAAAATTAAAAAAAAGAAACTTACACTATGCCTCAATAGAATTAACTTGAGATTGAATGATTTTGCACTAATTGTCATATTTGGTCAACGTCAACAAAAATTTCATTAAGTATATGTTCATATTCTTGTTTGGCTACAAGCTCAAATACAATAGTATCATATGCCCACTGGTCAGAAATAAATTTGCATATGGAGCATACTATTATGGGTTATTTAGCCTTTCTATTTTCAGTGAGCTACACAGCCAGCTTATAGGTTTTTTTTTTTTTTTTGCGAGGACACATGATGTAGTGCAGAAGCACAGAAAACTCAACATCTAAATATCCTGGTCGTAAAGTGTTGGAACTACATTTAGGTTATTAACATGTCCAGTGGATGCATATGTAGGGAAGGCAAAACTTTGCTTCACCTCCACCCTCTCAAGGTCTCTGGCTGACCCTGAGAATTAAAATGACAGAAGATAGATTTACAAAAGAAAAGCATATTGATTTTCACATGTACCTAGGAACCCCTATAGAAAAATAAAGACTTGAAGGAGTAGCAAAACTATCATTAGCTGTCTATCTGTCCACTATATATATTATATACTATGCTAATATAGTAATTTGAACAAAAGGTAGTGATTGTGAAAAAATAAAATGCACTGGGAGGCTAAACGAAGATGATAGTTATTTTAATAAATTCTGTTTTTTCAGATGTTTCTAGGCCTTGGCTCCCCATTTCTGTTGACAAGAATGCTTCTGCTCTTCTGATATGAAGAGAGCATCTTTCACGTGGATAATAAAATTGTTTTCCTCCTGGTACAGGGAGGACAGATTGTCACTTTATATCTGCTATTGTTGAAGTTCAAATGTCTTTAGCTTTAAATAATTCTCATGCCACTGTCACATATTTTAATGTACATATTATGCCGTCCTTCACGTACCATAAGTCAGACACTATGCAAGACAATTTTTCTATATAATATATTTATTCTGTTGACAGTAAAAGGAGACATTATCATACTCCTTTTATGTATGGTAACACTCAAGTTTCAGAGTTACAATAATTCTCTGTATCTTTGTCTGTCAACTGTCTCTCTCTCCCCTTCTCTCTTCCTTCTCTATCACACAGATAACAGGTGTCAGTGCTAGAATTTGAACTTATATTTTAATAGGAATCAATTGATAGGAAGATGGAAATGAAACCAAACAAAATAATACTTTATGCTGACATTTTCCCTTTGTACCCTACCACCCAATACTATGCTATTTTCTTGACTTTTTATTTTTAAAAGATTGGTTAATATTAAGTATAATTCAAATGTTCCAAGAATATAAGAAAGATAGTAAGTGGAGGGGTTTCCTACTATATCAACAAAGCAAAAATAAATATTGGCATGGGCATGTAGTTTGGATGTGGAGTTCTGGCCCTTACCAAATATTTAACCTTAACCCAACTTCTTCAGGCCCCCACTGTTTCATGTCCATATTATCCTCATACTCAATGTAATAGGACCTCCCAAATGATAGAGGATTCTATGGATCCCATGTACCTAATTGCTACGATAATAGGCTCTCTATAAATATTTACAGAATGAACATATAAAGAGAGGATTAGAATGTATGACTGTGGATTATTTATAAGTAATTTTAAATAAGTTTAATACTCTAAGATTTCAGCATGCAGTGAGATGGTACTGGTAGTGTTTTGTTATGAACTTGTGTGTTCAACTACAGAACAAATATGATCAAATGTTGATACAAATTTCTATCATACTTGACATTTACGTATTGAAAAAATGAAAGCTATTAATTGCATTGTAGCATGATATACTACAGAAAATTCATAGTTCACAAAGTCCATTACCAATTAGCATGGTCTTAAAATCTCTCAAGAATATCACCTCATTATTTTTTAGAGCAAATTCATTTCACATTTGCAAATTAATTATATATTTATATACCCTTTGCCAGAGCAATTCTAAAGTAGTTAAGCCCTGTTACCTTGCTATAAAATGTTAGTCACTATTAAAACAAATTTACAGTTTAAACTTTGGTATCTTAATTTATATTTATAACAGCAACTCTTCAGAGAAATTCATTTTGTTGAAAATTTGTCCAACTTGAGGATCTTTTGTAACAAGTAGTAAAAATGGAATATGCTTTCTTTGTATTTAATTTACTTTTTTTTTTTTTTGCTTAATCAATAAGCTTATTGTTTTTATCTGAAAATTCCTCATATGAAATTGCTTTTGGTTCATTAATTTACTTTATATAAAGTTTTCCTGTATAACCCAGACAGTCATAGTTCTATATAAAAGGATACTTTTCTTTTTGGTGATTCCTCATCTCAGAAATGTATTTCTTATAAGTCAGTACTGAAATCACTTTTGTTAATCTGTATGCTGTGAAGATTTGAGTTGAAAAGTTATCATCCTAATAGGTATGATAGTTTATGGGAAACAACTTTGTAAGGTTTTTCATAGTTTGTAATATAGAATAACCCATCACCTTTTGTTAACATTTCATATATCTATGACACTATAGTAAAAAAATATTGTTGCAGCATTCCATGGAAATTATAGAGCCTGTCTCAAGAAAAATACACACATTCATACTCACAAATTTTCAAATGCATAAGTGTCCTGTTATTTATCCATAGATTTTAAGTTAAATACTTATTTTCAAGTAAATAATTAAAGGTGTTTTCTAATTAATACATACGTAGCATTGTGCCATGTAATGTAAAGGATACATTATAAATATGACATTTGATTTCTGCCTTTGTGAGACATATGGCTAGAATTCCATTTGAAGGGTTGAAAGAAATAAAAGGTATCGAGCTGGAGAAGAATGTTGAAAATCAATAATACATTTGTGGTAAATATTTCTTTAATGAATGAATAAATTAGTTGACATGAAAAATCAAAGAGCTACATAGGAAAATGATAAAAAACCTCTTTATAGCCAAAAAGATTACATGAACATTATTAAAAGATTCTCAACCTAAGTCATAATTAAATGAATCAAAATATAACAAAAAGAGTTATCATTTATTTCCTGTTCATTTGACAAAAGTTAAAGAGATTGATATTACCTATTCATGAGGAAATAGAATGGCAATTTTGTACTGTATTAAAATTGTATTAAGTTTGAAATTAAATTTTATATTGTACTAAATGCTCTATTAAAGTTTGTATTGTATCGTATTCAAATTTACCTCTTCCTTTTCCATTTTCCCTGTTCCTTCTCCCACCACCAACCCTTTAGGAACTACTTAGTCCTGAAGTTTTCAGGGAAACAGAACAAGTTAGATGTCCACACAGCAGAGAGTCTATTTTAGCTCAGTAAATGTGACAAACTAATTAGAGTGAGGAGGGCACCTTTACAGAAGAAGCAACAATGGCAGAACTTCTGCTTGGTGTCAAAATCCAAGCAGGATGATGAAGGAAGGCATCTGCATGCAGAAAAGAGGGCAGTAAATATATTTAGGAATGGAGGAGCAGTGAAATAAGTTATAGTGAAATAAGTTACAAATATGTAAAGGAAGGGAAATGAAAGGAAATGTTATGAATAGGAATTGTTAGGACATGTAGAAATACACAAGAATTTTCAATATATATAGATACAATATACACAATACATACAGAGTTTTCAATATATACAGATGTAGAAATAAATACAGTTGGAGAAATAGATAAATTAAGGTCATATAAAACACTTAGATACAAATATATAAATGTATATGGACTAGCATATCTATGTAACTTTGCTTTTCCCTTTGAGAGGGCAGGGAAGCAGTGCTATCTCAACAGCAATCATGATTCCTAGTCTAGATTTGGTTTCAATCTACCAGTCTTCACTAAAAGGGACTAGCATTCTTTGGAGAAGTGGCTGATTTCAGGGATACAAAGGGAAAAAAACAAGATACAGTCAGTCACAGGAAGAAGAAAAAAGCGAGAAGGCCAACCATTGGCCAAATTTGGGATAATTTGAATATTGAAGTAATAAATAAAATAATGATAATAATAAATAAAATAGCCTGCCATAGTAGGTTGTCCAGTGAGACAGAACCACTATAATGGATATAATAGACAGATGAGAGGGGATTTATTAGGAGAAATGGCTCACGTGATTAAGGGGGTCAAGTGGACTCACCATGGGTCATCTGCAAGCTGGTGCCCCTGGGTGGCTCACAGCATGGCCTGGTTCAAGGAAGGCCTCAGAATCAGGGAAGCCAATGGCATACGCTTAGTTTGAGGTTGAAGGCCTGAAAACCTGGGGTGAGCAGGGCACCCGTATGAATCCTGGCGTCTACAGGCCAGATAACCTAGATATATAGTCCAAGGACGGAAGCGTTAAGCTTATATCCCTGATCCAGCGACAGAGAGTAATAGTCACCTTTTTCTGTTGCATTCTCTCCACTCCCCCAGCAGATGAAATGGTGCCTGTTCGCATTAAAGGCAGGTTCACCTCAGCCGCCACACACACTAATCCCCTCTGAAAACACCCTCAAAGACACACCCTGAAATAATTCCTTATCAGGTTTTCAGTTATTTTTATCCAGTTAAGTTGACACCTAAAATGAACCATCATACCTGCTAAATAAAATAAGGAACAGTGAATCCAATGAAATATGAACTTAGCAGAAATGTCGAAGAGGAGTGGAATATTTAAATACTTTTCAAAGAACCACCTTATAAAATGCAAAGTACAAAAGAATAAAGGTGCTTTTACAGTGGAGAAGCCTGGAAAAATCACTTAACAAGTGATTAAAGTGGACATCATCAATAATTGGGACAAGGCAGAAATGTGAGCCAAGTGACAGGATGCCCCGAGAGGGAACTTTACGTCCTGCCTGAGACACATGACCTAAATCTAACCATGAGAAAACCTCAGACAAAGCAAGTGGAAGAACATTTTACAACATACCTCGTGACCACCTTCAAAAACATCAAGATCATTAAAGTCAAGAGAATCTAAGAAATTATTTTGTGCTGAAGGAGACTAAAGAAAAATAAGAAATAAATGTAAAACGTTTTCATTTCATAAGGACAACTGGCAAAACTTGAAATGTATCTGAGAATTAGATAGTAGTACTGTATCAATGCCATTCTTCACGATTTTTATGATTGTACTATGATTATGTTGGAGAATGTTTTTGCAGGAAATACACTAAAATCTTTTGGGATAGTGGATATTAAGTAACTCATGTACTCTCAAATGATTCTGGAAAACAAAATTCTTTGTCATATTCTTGCAGTGTTTTTCATAAATTTAAAATTGTTTAAACATTTTGAAAAAGTTTTTACAGTTCAATTTAGTTATATAGTAAATAATTCCTGCCAAAGAAACACTTTCACTAGTTTTTAGAGGTTGTATGCAAACACATACGAACACATACAGTAATGTTGACTAGAAAATTGTTTATAATAGGGAAACGTTTGAAGTAATCTAGTTGGATATTGGTAAATTATTAGTTATACAGAGTAGGGTGCACAGTTGAAACAGCATGCCATGGAAGTATTTACAGATGTAGGATGAGAAAGAGGGTGTTGTTAAGAGAAGGAAACAATTAGAGACAGAGATCGAGATTTATATGTTCAATTGCAGAACTGTGTAAATTGTAGTTCTTAAATAAAATTAATAGTAGTGACGAATCTCTGTGTCAAATATTAAATTGATTCTTGTGGTAGTGATATAACAGATTGCAAATGATTTTGAACTTTAAATTATTGTAGTATTTCTGCAAATGTCAATTATATTATAGTTGGAATTTGCGTTATACATCTCAAAGTAATATTATAAAATATCTGATTCTCCCTGCAAAGGGGTAATGTGTATCAGAACAATTCTTCCATCAGAAAAATTTATACACATTTGAATAGAATGTTTAAGGGACTGTTTGACAGCCCTATAGGGTAACTGAGTCAGCTTTGTCTTTGTGGGACCAAGAATAAAGGTACAAATTACCAGTTACGTTGGAAAACTAACAGTGTCTACCAAACAGGAAGGCATACCCATTTTATTACCTAGCAATCCCACTCTTACGTTTAGAAGTTTGCTAAATACACACACCTATGGACACCAATGTCATGTAAAAATGGTCATATAAGCATTATTCATAATAACATCAACATAACTTCATCACATGATGAAGTAATATACAGAAATACAAAGGATGAAACAAGGCTTCCTACTTCTGCTAGGGTAGAAAAATGAAAAAAGTGTTGCTGTTGTGTATACAAAAGGGCAAGAAGCTAAATAATCTGAAAATCATCATTTAAAAAAATACATCAGCAAGCTGAGCTGCCAGAGAAAAAGCAATCCTGAAATGTAAAGAACAAAAGCATCCAAGTAGAGAGAAAGAGGGGCTCCAAGCACTGACTCACCAGGGGAAAGTGGAAGTCAGCCTGCCAGAAAAGCAGGTAAAAAGAATTCAAAGACTTTTGAATGAATCCCTAAAATCTTAGTGTGAGCGCTATGAAGGTCTGGACTCCCTGAAAGCTGGAGATGTAAGGGGAATTTGCATCCATTGGCAGCCTCTACTCTGTGGAATTTTACTGGGGGTGGGAGGCTCAAGAGAATGTTTGGAGGCTGGATGAGGTTGGGAGAACATATAAATTTCCTTTAGCTGGTTAAAGGCTATTGCAGAGGAGGGGGGAGGGCATGCTGTAAGTCAGAAAGAGTTTCTCCTGGTACAACAAAATATTAGGGCTCTGAAGACTTTAAAAAAAAGTCTATATGGTGCTGGGGAAAGGAGAAAAGCCAAATACCCTACCTTTAGGGAGGGGGAGAAAACAGTCTCGAGTCCAGACCATTCCATTGCAGCATTTGGGTGCTGATGGACCTATTTTTGATTTTGATGGTTGTTCCATTGATGCAGGAATTTCGTCTTAAGTGGGTTCTTTGTCTCGGTGATTTGAAGAATGAATCCACGGACCACAGATTGGTGTTAATACAGGATTTATTTGCAGAAGACACCAAAGCTTCTGGCAGAGAGAAAAAAAACAAGTGGGGGGTGAAGCTCTCTCTCTCCATCTCTCTGTCTCCTGGGGGTGAGGGGATGGGGGGGGCTCTTTGCCCAGGGGTATATATAGGCACATGCAGGCACATGGAGGAGGGTATATATAGGCACATGGGTTCCTTGTATATGAGGTCAGGAAATGAATGGATACAATGTTTCCACTGAGAAAAGGTGAATGAGTGCATTAATGAATGAATACAGTCTCTTCCTGTGAGGCAAAGTGAATGAATGTATCAATGGACACAGTTCCTTCCTTTGGGGCAAGGTGAATGAATGTATTAATGAATGTCAGGGCAAGGGGAATGAAAGTATTAATGAATGGACACACTTCTGCTGGGGCAAGGTGAATGAATGCATGAATGAATGGACACAGTCCATTCTTGGAATTGAGGCCTAGGAAACTTACATGAAATTGACCTAGCCATAGGAAATGGGGGTTTGGTGTCTCCCCAGCAGTTTTCCAGCCTCCCTGGCTACTAGAGCCCCTGGCCATCCCCCTTGCCTGTCCTCCAGCCTGCTGGTTTCTCTGCCTCCTGCTGCAGAGGAACCAATACCGCTGGTGCGAAGGTGGCAGGTTCTCCAACTTAGCTCAGTTGAGCTGGGTGGGGGCGCCACCTGTCCTGTATTACCATGAAGGTACTCATTTGTCCAATTCATAGAAATATACACTAAAAAGTGTGACTCAGAATAGTGGTTACTTTAGCTCAGCGGGATAGTGACAAGGATGATTGGCAAAATGGTGCTTTGCGGTCTTTATTAATATTCTTGATGTGGGAGGTGATGACACAGTTATAGTTAGCAGGCAAAATACCTTGGATCACACACTAATGGTTTGCACATTTTTCTGTACAATTTTATAACTAAATAATTTCATTCAGTATTACATATTAATAATTGAAATGTCAATAATATGATAATAATGTTAACAATTATGTTAAATAGACATCCAAATAATGTTAATCAGAGTTCAATGTTTAAATTACTGGGAAGATTTGAAATAATTTACTGAAGATACAATATTATGACACTGCTGTACCAATACCAGAATTGATGTTGCAAGTTATGTGTATGTCTATCATCACTTGAATGCAATCAATATTCTTTCAGTACAAGACAAAAACAGCGTTCAAGAGTATTAAAAATTGTAAGCTAAAAACACTGGTAATGAGTAAATGTTGGAGGGAATATATTCAGTTGTGTACTCAATGCTTTAATCCCTAGTGCAGCCTGTCTTTGCTAGCCATTAAGCTAGGTAGGTCCTAACCTAGAGAGCCTAGAGCCTACTGGGAGGAGGGTGGAATGATAACATGGAAACAAGAACAAAAAATAGATAGATGGCTCTATCGACCGTTTGTTGAATAAAATATTTGTGCTATGATTTTTTAAATTTAAAACTATCAATAATGAATGTTATTAATAGAAATAAAAAATTCCTAGTGAAACTAGCAAAAGAATCAGATAAATACTTTAGTACAGTATTGTGAATAGCCCTGAAAAACTCTGCATCAATCTAATAGTGCCTATGAAATTGTGACATCAGTCTTGCTCACCATAAGAGGCTTTTTCTTCATATTATGTATGAATAGGGAAATAGAAATAAATATGTGTATAAAATTGGTTAACATTTATACCATCAAAACAACTCCCTTTCAAATTCATATTGAAACATTTCACTATTTCCACTCTCCTAGAAGAAAAGAACAATATTTATGATGTTCAATATTCAAAGCACAAAAGAGAGGGTATACTTCATACTGTTTGTTTTCAATTTACACTTCTCCACCACCTCAGCATATCCAGGGACCTGTAAAACTGTTACTTTTTAGCCATCTGGGAAAGAGTGTGAGTTTCTCTTGTAAAGTCGCTGCTCTCAAATAAATAAATAAATAAATACAATCTCCCCTGTAAAGAATATATCTTTAGAGATTGCACTGAAAGTGGATAACTGATTTTCCTTAAGTTATAGCCAAAAACTTCCTGAGATGAAATAGTTGGTTAGGGAACATGCTTATGGCTATATTGAAATTGATATGTCAATTCATTTATAAGTAGTCCACCATCTTATGATATCATACTCATGTGTACCAAGATCTCTTTCTACAATAATATATTTTAGGCTGACTTATCCCTCTATCCTGAACATTGTCACTATTCTGCTCTCTAGATGTATTTAAACAAGAAATGAAATGAATAAGTTAATGTTAATGGGTAGTCCCAAAGGTGAAATATTTTTGTTTTCATATAACTGTTCATTAAAATATTGATTATACTGAACTTAGTTCTTTATTTGCTCTGAACCATATTAATAATACAGAAAGAAACGCTTGCAACTTTTTTATAACTTTAAAATGCAGAACAAGTCTTCATCTGTTGGTAGAACTTTATATTACTTTCTAATGTTTTTTTATATCAGTCTTTTCACATGTAAGTTTTTCTTATGTTTTAACACCCTTATACATTTATAATGTAAAACTATTTTAAATTGTACATGAAAATTATGAACACTCTTTATGTCTTTGTTTTGCCCTCTATTGCTTCCATATCAATGTTGAAAGCTCAAGGATAGTCTTCATCAGTGGTAAATTATGTCACGTAATTTTCAGTAGAAATAGGAAAATTTCTACTGAAAATAGGAGATGACTTTTTTTTTTTTTGGTGAATCATTTCATTTAAAAATATGTATATTGTTTGTACGTGGGCATCTCTTTTATGTAGATGAACTTTCTAGATATTCTAGAGTCCATAATATTGAGTACTTCTGTTTCGAAATTTGCAAAGGAGTTTGTATCAGACCCAAAGTTCTCTGCAAATAACTGTTAAGGAAAAAAAAAACTTCAGAGAAATTACATTTAGCAGAGTTTATTTGAGCTAAGAATGACTCATGAATCAGACGGCACCCTGAACTAGTTTCTGATAATTCTACGCAGCGACATGGGTAGTCAGTAGTTAGACCCACAAGTGAGAAGTGAAGTAGTGAGTTAGGGAACTAGCTTGATCAGTTACAGCATTTTTATTTGCCTTCTATGAACACGGTCTGCTCAGTGGCAGGCTGTGACTGGCTGAAGCTTGCCAGTTCTGATTGGCTGAGATTCAGCTCTTTGTTATTAGAATATACTGTTAGGTTGCAGTTTGTTTACATAGTTAAGTTAGGTTGTAATTTGCTATATAGAAATTCAAAGAACAAAGGCAGTTTAGGCATAATTTAACGCAACTGAAAATGTACAACTAAAAAAACCCAGAATTTTGAAGGCATCAGCACACTAAGCAGTCTGAATTAGCATGGAGCTAAGATCCTTGAAAGAATGAGGAGATCAGTGATATGAACCCGACCACTGTAACTCTGTCTTGAAAATATTTGATGATTCACAGAGATTGGCCCTTACTCTTAGCAAAAAGTAGCAACGTAGAATGTGTGTTAGTCTCAAGTGACTGGAGAGCACCAAATTAGAACTCAGGTGCCAGGACCTTAGAGAAAGAGAACCGGTATGTAAAGCTATAATTACATAAGATTTGGTCTTGAAATGTTTCCTAAATCCTAGGGTTTCCAAAAGTAAGAAGCTGAGAAATCAAGCTAAAAGAAGTAGATAATTATAGGAAAGCAAGCCTGAAATTCAAGTCTGGTCAAAAGTCAGGGGATTTGGCAAATCCCCCAGTTTTCAGTTGAGACTTTTAAAGGCTGATGGTGTTTTAGGTAAGTGTAAACTGGAAAGATACTGGATGCACAAATCGATCTGCCCGTACCCTAACCCAGAAGACACTCTATAAAACGAGAATTATTCATAACGCCTACAACTTTTCATGCATTATGTTCTTCAAAGACTGTACGGTATGCCAGAAAATAAAGTCAAAGAAACAAACAAACAAACAAAAAAGGACAAAAAAAATACCCACAGGTAATCCAGATTTGGAGTTTTTTAGGCTTAAACTGTAAAATAGCTATAATTAATGTTGAGTGATTTATCTGATTGAAAATTGCATTTGGATTAGAATTCACATATATTAATTTGTTTGTTATAAAGCATGGAACTATTGATTAATTTTTCTTGGCTACACATTTTATTTGTTTATTTATTTATTATCATTTGTTCTCCTTTTATAAAACAAATGGGGAGTTCAGGTTCAGAGAGGTTATATTACATATGTCTTTTAAAATATATAACATATCCCATTCAACCTAGAACAAGGATAACAGTATTTTTGAGGAGATTCTTAAAAGAAGAAATTGGCAGGATTCCCAAAGTCTCTAAAATAAGAAATAGTAGATGAGTCTAATTTCAGACAAGGAAATGAATCAGGCTTAGCAAAATCAGTGGATCAAAACTTAACTTCTCAACATTTACAAATGGGATCAGAATGGACTAACAGAAGGCTAGTTTAATTCTGTCTATGAGATAATCAAAGTTTATTTAAAAAGAGATTCCCTTCATTTCCCATTATGTTGATTCCTGTCTAGTAAAATCAGTCCAGACAGAAACCCCCAGAGCTGATCACCCCATGTGAGGAACATGTAGTATTTCTGCTCTTCCATCTCTGGGTCTGACAACATATTGGATTTTCTTCCCAGGTCCGCTTCTACTTGGGAAATTATAATTTCACATACTGTACAGTTGCTATAAAAGCTGCCATGTTAATATTCTGTGAGCCTACTTCTTTGTTGATTTTGTTCAGTAGTGAGGACCTGACTTTAGAAGGACTGTCTGCGATTTTGGAAATGGAACAAAAAGAGAAATCTATTTCTTTGCAGCAATATGGAGGTAGGTTAACTTTGAAGGTTCTGGCTACCATTTCTTGCCATGTGGCTTCAGACAAAAAAGAAACACTCCAGCTAGGGTCCTCTGAGCTCTCTTCTTAACTGGACTTCCACCTGCCTCTAAAAACATGCACTAACAATAATACAGTTTCTAACAGTTCCTGCATCCCTAGGACGACCCCAGCCCTTGCCCTCAGCGTGCCTGCCTGAGAAACTCAAGGCTGCTGTAAGGATTTATATTTTGTTCTGGCCATCACCTGGTGCTGGGGCCCCTATCTCCAGGTCTCTGTGAAAAGGTTAAGAGCATAACTTTGATAAGCTCCAGGTGATTTTTAACATGGACCAACCCTCCTCCTCCTATATATTTTTATTTTTTCACTTCACTTGTTCTACTGAGCCCTTAGTCACCTCCACCTAGTCTCCAGACACCTCTTTACAAATAGAAAATGCATTTGTTTCATGCTGGACTTGTTTTCCTGTTTTAAGAGTATATTAAAATAAAACTTGTAGAGTTTCCGGCAATCATCTTATGCCATATGGATATGTGAAAAGGAAACAATTAAGGCTCCTAGGTAATTAAACTTAAGATTTCTCTCTTAGAAGAGACAAAAATGGAGCTGGAAACAAGAGGTAGACAAAGATCACTTTTTAAGTGTGCCACATAATTTTAGTCCTGATTCTACAAACAGCCCCTGACTTGATTTCCCATGAGATAGGTCAGGATTCCTCCAATAATTTTTCTTTCTTTCTTTTTGTCTTAACAAGCCATAATCTGATTCAAATATTTGAACCAAAAACCTTAATTATTTATTATATTACAAACCATTGTAAAGTGTTCATTGAAATTTTAACAAATTCAGAAATATATATATTTTAAAATGTAACGTGTTATAATTAGAAAAGCCTATAATCATAATTTTAATAATATAGTAAAATATCTTAAAATTTTTCTCTATAGTACTGCTTTTCATATAAATTCCTTTAAATGAATGTTATTGAAACATTTAGGTCATTATGTTTTATTATTCTCATCTTTATTATTCTCATCTTGTAATTTTTCCTTATAAATACCATGCTCAAAAAGAAAGTTTCGCTGAAATTTGCTTTATTTCCTTATGATCCTTATGCGATAGAGGCATTGTGAAAGGAAACCTACCAGAGCTTTGTGGAAGGAAACAGTGATCATGCTATTGATTTTTTTTGTTTGTTTTAAACTGCTGTTTTATGCCTTATGTTACGTAAAAAGCACAAGAAACAATATTCTTAATATCAGTAACTCCAAATCAAATCAACAGTACCAGTACAGGTGTATGATTCTTAATTAAAGTAATATATTCAATGTGGATAAGGAGGAAAATGTAATTGGAGTGTTTAGTCCAGGCAATATGACAGATTTCCAGCAAAAGGAGTTGATTTAAGTAGTGACTATAAAAGTTGAAAACTAAAGACATCTTTCTGTATTCTTTTACCATCTGCCATGAAATTACATCAGTCCTTTTCAGGAGAAAAACCTCGCACAAATAAATCTAAGTTCACTGGGAAGAGAGTTTGTGTTTATGACAGCACCCAGGATGCTGCTCTTGCTTAATAAATGTCAAATCTGATGGATAATATTCATTTAGATGTTACATAGCTGCTTTTTTATTTCCCATTGCCAAGGGTTGAGTTATAGACAGAGATGTTAAATGTCTTTATTCTATTCTAATTTCCCAATACCTAATTATAGTCACCAATTCAGCTAAAGTGTCTGAGGACAAAGGAACTCATTTTGTTTTCTGTTCACATGTACATGTATTCAACAAGCATTTATTGGGATCTTTTAGGAACCACACATAAAGATGTATGAGAAACGATCCTAATCTTCAATATCTAAACCTAATGGAAGAAACAGATATAAAAGTAATTAATAATAAGCCACTGCACTAATATTACTTTAAGGGGCACACATTTTGTGTATTTATCTACTTCAGTTTGATGTGCTTTTAATACTATGTTTTTCTCTTTATTTTTATTTTAGATTTTTTTCTTTTCTTACTGTATTTTTTATCTTATAGTAAGATTTTTTTTTTTCTGTGAGTACATCAAAATCCTGGTTTGGGATGAGTTTAGGGACATTAAATAAATACTGGACAACTAATGAATAAATAAATAATATTTTATCATATTTAATAATGGCTACTAATGTGCTATGAATGTAAAAAGAAAGCAATTCATCTGTAGATTATAACTGCAGAAAGCTGCATGAGAAGGATGATTTTTGACATATATTCAAGGATAAATACAAATTCCAAGTGAAAGTAAATGGATAACCAAAATTAATAGTACCTTTTTTTTTTTTTTAACAACCTTGATATCTTTTCATTTTACTATTTAACACTATTTCTTAGAAATCATAAATTAACTGACTTAGAACAGAATTCTTGTTAGGTCTGGTTTTTAATATTCACTTTTGGTATAAATGTCATTAAACAGTGGAATACCCTCAAGAAAGGGGAAGAGAAAAGTAATGCTTATAAAGTTGAGAAAGGAATTTTGCTAAGTCACCAAGTGTTCCATTTTTCTTCATGGTGAAGAATATGGAGAAACGGTAGATGTAAGCAATGAGAAAATAATACTTTTAGACATTCATTAAAAAAATTTTCTTTGCTTCAAAAGTCAAAATTAGTGTTATGGTGCTTATTTTCCTTCAATCAATTTATATTTCATGGGAATACAAATAAGGCATTATGCCTTATAATACTAATAATATTAGTTCACTCTTACTTAGAAGTCTTCATAGACTTTTTGTTCCAAGGAGAAAAAAGAAAGAATGAAAAGAGCTAAATAATACTGTGTATATGTACCATATTTTCTTTATTTATCCATTGAGGGGCCTTGAGGCTGATTGCATATGTTGGCTCGTGTGAATAGCGCTGCAGCAAACATGAGAGTGTAGATATCTCTTTGATAAGTTGATTTTCTTTTGGATTTATACCCAGAAGTGGAATTGTCCCCTTGTAATTTTTCCTTATAAATATCACGCTCAAAAAGAAAGTTTTGCTAAGTTCATATGGTAGTTCTATTGGTAGTTTTTGATCCTCCATTCTGTTTTCCACAGTAGCTGTACTAATTTACATTCCCATTGACAGCATTTGAGTGTTTGCTTTTTACTATGTCCTTGCCAGCATATCATTCCCTGTCTTTTTGATGAAAGCCATTCTAACTGGGGTGAGATGATTTATCATTGTGGTTTTGGTTTGCATTTCTCTGATGATTAGTGATGTTGAACATTTGTTCTTATACCTCTTGTCCATATTATTCTTTTAAGAAATGTCTATTAAGGTCTTTGGCTAGTTTTTTTTAGGACATGTTTGTTTGTTTGTTTGGTATTGAGTTGTTTGAGTATCTTATAGTATATTCTGATTATTAATCCCTTGCCAGAGGGGTAGCTTACAAATATTTTTTAGTATTCTTAGAGTTGTCACTTCACTTTGTTTCATTTGCTATGCAAAGCTTTTAGCTTGTTATAATCCCATTCATCTATTTTACCTTTGTTGTCTCTGCTTTTGAGGTCTTGCACAAAAGTTCTTTGCCCAGCCCAATGTTCTGAGGTGTTTTCCCAACATTTTCTTCTAGTACTTCATATTCTCGGGTTTTAGATTTAATCCATTTTGATTTAGGCTTTGTATAAGGTGAAAGTCAAGGATCTAATTCATTCTTCTAAGTACAGTTATCCAGTATGCCCTACACCATATTAAAACAACTGTTCTTTCCCTCTTGTATGTTCTTGGCAACATTTTCAAAAATCAGATGACTTTAAATGCATGGATTTATATCTGTATTCTCTATTCTGCTCCATTGATCTATGCTTCTGTTTTTATGCATGTATTATGCTGTTTTGGTTACTATAGCTTTGTAGTATGTTTTCACATCAGGCAGTATGATACCTCTAGCTTTGTTCTTCTGCTCCAGATTTCTTTGGCTATTCATTCAGGGTCTTTTGTAGTTCTTTTGGTGTTTTTTTTTGTTTGTTTGTTTGTTTGTTTGTGTGTGTGTATTTGTTTGTTTTGTTTGTTTGTTTTGTTTTGTTCTTGTTTTTGCAGTTGTTGGCCGGGACTGGGTTTGACCCCAACACCTCCGGTATATGGCGTTGGTGCCCTACTCCTTTGAGCCACAGGCACTGCCCACTCTTTTGTGTTTTACAGTTTTCCATGAATAAATCTTTCATATCTCAAGGTAAATGAATTACTAGGTATTTTATATTACCTATAGCTATTGTAAATGGGGTTCTATTCCATATTCTTGGTTGCTTTTTCATATTGTTCACTGTTGGCATATGTAAATTATACTTGTTTTTGTATGTTAATTTTGTATGCTATAGTTTTACTGAATTCGTTTATCAGATCCAGCAGTTTCTTGGAGTCTTTAGGTTTTCCTAAATATAATATAATTTCGAATGTGTACAGGCTTTTTTGATTTCTCCCCTTCCAATTTGGATTTTTTTTTTCTTTCTCCTGCCTAATTTTTGGACTAAGACTTCTATTATAAAGTTGAATACTCTTGAATAAAGGTAAAATTGGGCATCCTTTCCTTGTTTTGTTGCAGAACTTAGAATAAAGTTTTCAATTTTCCCCATTCAGTATGATATTGGCTATGGATTTTTTCCTCTATGGCCTTTATTATTTTGAAGTATATTCATCATATATTCAGTTTCTTTTCTTTCTTTCTTTCTTTTTTTCTCTTTCTTTTTTTCTTCTACTTCTTTTTTTTTTTTTTTTTTTGTTAGAGAGAGTCTTACTTTGTTGCCCTCAGTAGAGTGCTGTGGCGTCATAGCTCACAGCAACCTCAATCTCTTGGGCTCAAGCAATTCTCTTGCCTCAGCCTCCCTACAGGGACCCACCACAACACCTGGTGATTTTTAGAGACTTGGTCTTGCTTTTGCTCAGGCTGGTCTCTAACCTGTGAGCTCAAGCGATCCACTTGCCTAGGCCTCCCAGAGTGCTAGGATTACAGCCGTGAGCCACTGCTCTCTGCCCTATAGTTTCTTGAGTTTTTTGTTTGTTTTTTATCTTAAATGACTACTGAATTTTGTCAAATACTTTTTCAGCATCTATGAAAATGATCATTTCCCACCCCCCTTGGTTCTGTTAACATGTGTATTGATTTGTATATGTTGAACCATCTTTGCATTCTGGAGATGAATATCATTTGATCATGGATTAATTGATAAAGAACATGTGGTATGTATGCACAATGGAATATTATTAAGGCATAAAAAATAAAATCCTGTCATTTGCAGCAACATGGATGAAATTGGAGCTCATTGTGTCATGTGAAACAATCTAAGCACAGAAAGACAAATAGCACATATTATTACTATATGTGGGAACTAAAAAATAAATCTCATAAAGATAGATTGTAAACTATAGTTACCAAAAGTCTGGAAGTGCCAAGGGATAAAGAGAGTTTGGTTGAAGAGTAATAATACACCCTTAGAAGAAATAAAATCTGATGTTCAATAAATCAGTAGCATGTCTATAATTAACATTAATCAATTATATGCTTCAAAATAGCTGGAAAAATGTATATATTTCTAATAATAGAAAAGATAAATATTTAAGGTAATAGATGTACTAATTACCCTGATTTAATTATATGTATCAAACTATTACATGTACCTTGAATATATGTTCATGTAATATGTATCAGTAAAAATACATAAATATGTTTAAAAAATAAAAAATAAAAATGTTAATATTGATTATGAATTCTTATAAGGCATAACCTTTATTATTTTTATCTCTGAACTTAGGATTCCTGACACATTATGGGCTCCTTGAAAATACGATGCTCTTTTTTCAGGAAAAAGTTATTGCTTTTTTTTTTTTTTTTTTTTTTTTTTTTTTTTTTTTTTTTTTTTTTTTTTTTTTTTTTTTTTTTTTTTTATTTGTGTTTTGGGTGTTTTTTTTTTTGTAGTG
>CAUYPK010071040.1:0-10844 GCA_963574355.1 Loris lydekkerianus | reverse complement strand
GGGTGGGAGAGTTTAAGAAGTCTCTGGGAACTCAATCACAGGGGTCTGGTGACTGCTCTAATATTGTTTGCTCCAGTGCTGCGTGGAGTCAGGAGGAGCCACCCAGCAAATAGATCAGTCTGGGAAGGTTGATGCCTCCTTCCCCACCTTGCAACTCTGTCACACCCAGTCGCTGCTAACCCTGCAGGGCTGTGACCCAGTCAGTTGTCTGCAGTGAGCAGATACTCCAGAGGTTTGCACCTGCCTAAATTACAAGGAAGTCTGTATCTGCTCGTCCAGGCCACTGCTCTCTGTCTTTATCCAGCAGGGGGTGGTGAGAGCTGTCAACCTCGGGCACTTGATGGAGGCTGAAGGTGTTCACTCAGTTCCAGTCCCACCCTTAGTTTATGTTACTGGCTGAACAGAACAACCCGGTCGGAGTTTGTTTCTGACCCTGCTAGATTCCTCTGCAGAGGAGAGGCTAATTTGAGTTCCCAGAACCTGTGCCTCAGGTCCTGTCTTTACTCCTGCAGGTTTGTATTCGCAGCATGATTAGTTGTCAGCTGTAGCCTCTTGGCCTCTTTTGTCTATAGGCTGGTGATCCCCTGAGGGCCAGGTGTGTCTTAGGCTCAGTAAAGCGGTCCTCTGGATCAGCCCCACCCTGGGAGTTTCGGCTCTGTGGGTGCATTTTCTAGTCCCCGTGTTCCACCCAGGCCAGTACCACCTCAGGCAAACCCTTTATTCATGGGGCCTGTGTTTCAGTCCCAGGTCTGTTTTGTGGTGGTTGCCATCTGAGAGGATGCTCAGCCTCATCTGGTTGCCCAGAGAGACAGGAGGAGTGGCTACGGGATATCGGGGGTGGTCCTTGTTATTGCTGAAGACGGCTGTTGCTTTGCACCTCAGGGCACCACTGCTCCAGCGTGATTCCCTCTTAGCCGACTGTCATCTCCTCACTCCTGTGCTACAGAATCAGCACTGGCCAGCTGCAGTCCAGGTCCTGTCTATAACTCTCGAGAGTTCACCCAAGAACCTGGACTCCTGGGGGGTAGGCCTCTAGACCTTGGAGTGAGAGTGGGGGGGAGTGCTGGGAGCTCAGAGTTGCAGGTCGTAATACCAAGCTCATTGAGACCAAATGAGCAAATAAACAGATATAAAGACTACCAGGCACACAAGCCCATAGATACAGAAACAGACAGAAACACATAGACATACAGACAACACCCATGACAACAGCAACATAAAAACAACTGATGGCTTGGGAGAGGTTGGCTACACGTCCATCCTGTCCGCCATCATGCTCCACCTCCAAGTCTTGTGTTTCTGAAGACACTTTTTATTGTGGAATTGCTCACACATTCACAAAGTAGAGAGAGCAGTGCGGTGAGCCCTGTTTGGAACCATCACTACCGCCCACAGTTGGCAACGCCCAGTCTCAGTTCATCTCTTCCTCCCCCAGCCTCCCCACCTTTCCGCACATATGACCTAACCCGCACAGCAAGCTAGGTTATTTTAAAGCAAATCCAAGATGCCATAACATTTCATCTACAATTATTTATATCTTTAAAACCTATCTCCAGGAGATAAGATCTCTTTTTTTTACCCTACCATTATCACACACAAAAAAAATTCCTTAATATCATCAAATATACATATAGTGTTTAAATTTCCCCAATAATCATTTTTTAAATCATGGGTTGGAAGAATTAAACCTTTCTTGCTTTTATTTTATTTTATTTATTTATTTATTTATTTATTATGAGACAGAGTCTCAAGCTGTCACCCTGGATAGAGTGCTGTGGTGTCGCAGCTCACAGCAACCTCAAACTCTTGGGCTTATGTGATTCTCTTGCCTCAGCCTCCCAAGTAGCTGGGACTACAGGCACCCGCCACAATGCCTGACTATTTTTTTGTTGCAGTTGTCATTGTTTTGGCTGGCCCAGGCTGGATTCAACCCAGCCAGCCTCCGTGTATGTGGCCCGTGTCCTATCCACTGAGCTATGGATGCCACCTTGCTTTTTTCATTTTTCGAAAAATTTTCTCTTAAATGTCTCTTCATAAGTAGTTTCCTTGAATCTATCTGGTTGAAACTAAACCCAGCACTGCACGTTTGATATGTCTCATAAATTTCTCTTAATCTGCAACAGTTGTCCCTTCCTTTTTTTCTTATCATTTAGTTGTTGACCAAGTTATTGGTCCTGTAGACTATACTTATGTTCTGGATTTTGTTAATTGCATCCCCATGGAGTTTTAACATGTCTCTCTATACCCAGTACTTCTTACAAACTGGTGATAGGTCTGGAGACCTTTCCAGGTAAACTTTATCATAGGTAGTGCCCTGCACTTCCTGTCACATCACATCAGGAGGCCCCTAAAGTCTGGTCATCTTCCTTTCTGTATGTTGAGATTGAGCAGTGGGTGCAGGTGTTACCCTTGAGAGGAGCTTCTGTGCTCACCCTGTGCAGAGCCCAGGGCAGGGCACTCTTCACTCGCAGGTTGCGCTGTATGCCGAGGGAGTAAGGAGTCATTTCATGTTACTCAGTTATCCTCAGTATTTTTAAAGTTCAGTCTCAAACAGAAGATAATTTCATCTAGTTTATAAAAGTTAATATAGACACTGCAACCTCAAGGTAATCAATCCAAATTAATAGGACATAATTTCATATATAACTGTACATATTTTTATAGCACTCATGCTAAAGATAATCTTTCATCACAGAGATTTCAACATTGCTTACACTTTAACAAAAATGGCATGTGATATATATATTATTTCTATTTTACTTAACTGTTATTTGCAGAATGACTTACAAGAGGAAAAAAGATGTATGGTAAATGCAGGATGGTCTTAAAGTTGTGTGCATGAACTTTATGGCCACCCTGTATTAGGATGAGAGTGATTTTTTGGATAAGGATTATATAAAAAGAATCACAGAATTGGGGAAGACATGATGGAAAGAGAGAATGTTACAAAATCATGGTTATTCCTCTTAGCGACCAGAAAGCAGCATGAAAGACTACAGAACTTAGCAGTACCCAAGTTCTCAGGAGCCACACGGCCTCCAGTGAAAGCTTGGCACAAATACCAACAGCTGGGTCAGAGTTCCTGTTTGGACATTTAAAATAACACTACAAAGATAAAAACATTATCTTATCTCTAGCATTTCTGTTTATATATTTATTTTTCATTGAAATAAAATGTTCTAAAGTTACACTGTTTAATGAATTTTTCTGAACTTAGGTAACAAAATTTTACACAGTCCTATTTCCATTTTTTGTTTTTGTTTTTGTTTTTTTGCAGTTTTTGGCCAGGGCTGGGTTTGAACCCACCACCTCCAGCATATGGGGCCAGTGCCCTACTCCTTTGAGCCACAGGCACTGCCCTCCAGTTCTTTTTTTTTTTTTTTTTTTTTTTTTTTTTTTTTTTTGAGACAGAGCCTCAAGCTGTTGCCCTGGGTAGAGTGCTGTGGCATCATAGCTAACAGCAACCTCCAACTCCTGGGCTTAAGCGATCCTCCTGCCTCCGCCTCCCAAGTAGCTGGAACTACAGGCGCCCACCACAATGCCTGGCTATTTTTTTGGTTTCAGTCATCATTGTAGTTCGACAGGCACAGGCTGGATTCGAACGCACCAGCTCAGGTGTATGTGGCTGGCACCCTAGCCACTTGAACCACAGGTGCCAAGCCCTATTTCCAGTTCTTATATATCTGCTTAGTATTTAGATTCAGTTAGAAAATCTGATTATTCTTGATTTCCCCAGGAATTTTATTTTTTTATTGATTCTTTGAAATAAAAACTAATAATTAACTTCCTCTGACTAAAAGAAAATAAGCAGTAGTTCCAGAGAGAAGCATACAGCCCTTTTAATTTTGAACCCTTGTACAGGACCTGAATCTGGTATTCAAGATAAAATGTTTCTGGTGTTTTCTTCCCGTAACTACAGCATTACAGAGACTTTTTAAATGTTCCCTGTTCAAATTAGAAACAATAGTTACTTGCCTGAGCAAAAGTGAGACACCGTCTCTACTAAAAATAGAAAAATTAGCTGAGCATGGTAGTGGGTGCCCATAGTTTCATCCACTCGGGAGGCTAAGGCAAGAGGATCACTTGAGCCCAAGAGACTGAGGTTGCTGTGAGGTGTGATGATGCCACAGCACTCCATCCAAGGTGATGAAGTGAGGCTCTGTCTCAAAATAAATAAATTGAAATTGACTCCTAATGTAGAGCCCTGGAGCAGTATTAGAGAGCACACAGACAAGAACTGAATTTGTTGGTAAACCACCATTTCTGTTGCTGGACCAAGGAGTCTGTCTGCCTGTCATCCCAACCAATCAACCAGAGAAGCGGATGAGAGATCAAGTTTCACCTTTATTTACAGAAAAGCCAGCAATTCCAGAGAGCAGTGGGGCTATCTCCCCAAAGAACCACTCTGCTTTCTCCTTTCTCTTTATTATGTTCTACACTGTACAGTACAAACCTGCCTCAGCAGTGTTGTCACGTACATCACATTCTCCTTACCCCCACCCGGTAGGTTACAAAGTCAAAATATCTCTTGCTTTCAAAGTGACTGAAAGGATTTAGTTAGATGAAATTTACGGCCAATTAGTGCTTCACTGAGTGTACAGAGTGCCCTGGGCCCCTTGGGTGGTGCCAGGGAGTCCAGTTCCCCTGCTGATCCATGTAAACAATCCCCAGGTGCCAGCACACAGGCTGGCCTTGCTGGGGCTTGACCAGCAGTGCCCTGCCGGAAATGGCCACTGAGGTTAACAGTGGCTGGTAACACTCCTTGTGCACGCGCACAGACACTACCGTCACCAACTATTGAGTCCAGCATAGTATATGACGCATGAGAATCCAGTGCCACTGGTTTTTTAAACAGCTGTTTGCCCCATTAAAGGCAACTTCTGGTGTGCAAAATTAAAACAGCCATCTCTTCACATCAGAGCCTAGCAGGCCAGTCCATGGCAAGACAGCGTCCAGAATGACCACTTTCCTCCTCTGCGGTGATCAGCGGTGCAGAACCATCTGTGCCCTGGGCCAGCTCTGCCGCCTCAGCCTCCGTGTAAAACCCACGCTTACTTTCTACTAACACAACACACGTGGATGGGCACCCTGGTGTCAGGAGCCGGTGGATTTTTGCATGAATAGCCTTAGTCTGAGAAGCTTTGATCTCAAAATGTTGAAGCAACTAAGAAGAAAGAGAGAGAAGGATTCAGAATAGGAACAACAGAAAATTCCCTGAATGGTTTCACTCCTCCTACGGTGGCCCTGGGCAGCTGAGAGTCCAGGTGATGAGTGCTCATGTCCAGCAGGGAGGCCAGTAGGACGACCACTGTCAGGAACAGAACTTTGGATCCTGTACGAGAGCCTGGAGTGTCCACTGAGCAGCCTCCAGTGGGAAGCTGGTGTGACAGAGAGGCAGGCAGAATGCCCAAGTGACTTCGGTTTCATTAATCATTTTGAAATTGTAAGCCTGTCACTTCCATTTTAGGTCTAGAGAAAGAAGGTATCAAAGGAGCAAGGAGAGCCAGGAACAGAGTGAAACTCCAGTTTCCTGTAGGTTCAGAATCTGCGGGCAGTTCACACTCTGCAGACAAAGCAGCGGGCAGAGCTGAGTCACAGAACAGACTCTGCCATGTGAATGTCCTGAATTTAAATATTCCTGATTTGTTCCTTTGATTCCATTTCTCATTTCTACAGTTCAAAGTAGAGCCCTCCCTGCCTCCCAGGGTGAAACTGGAAAGTGCCTAAACAGTAAGTTGGGAGAACACCAAGGTATCCATCACCCTGACTCCGTGACCTCTCCCACCCACGGCCAAGGCCTGACGTTCAAAGTCAGTCCAGGGAACAAAGACAACCTGCTCAAAGACTTCTGCCTACATGTAGGAGAGGGGAGGGAGGGTCCTGCTTCCAGCCCACTGGGACAGTGCAGGGGGCAGACAGCCAGGGTCTCTACCTGGAATGCAGCTGTCCCCTCCCAGCCCGGCCTCTCTCTCCAACCTCATCTCCCTGGTGAGGAAGAAGAAACCAGGAGAGGCTGGGGCTCCAGGATGGGGTCAGGCAGGGTCAGGATTAGGGCTGCCATGGGGGACATGGACTGAACACATTCCTTTGTGCCATGAAAGAACCAAGCTGAAAGGCATGTCTGTAGGTGGCTCCATCTGAACATCTGCCCTCCGACCCATCTTGCTGACCTCACAGAACTGCCTGCTCCTTCCCACATGGCAATTAAAAATAATGATGCTCCCTTTCTGTGCTTGCACAGGCAGAAATGAGGACTCCCAAAGCAAAAACTTCATCGGGTACATCTGTATGTTAATAACAGCAAACAACACCTCAAAAACACTCCTTTTCTAACCCCTCAGATACACTGCCTGCCCCTCCAGGACAATGCCGCACATGTCCCCCAGGTAACTGCAAAGGCACAGAAGCATTTTAGGGAGCTGAGACATTCCAGAAAATGGAAAACGCTCCCTGCAGCAGGCCTAAGCACAGGTTCCCAGCTTCACTGGTTTTATTCCTCACAAACCTGAGAGGCAGGGACTTGCCTCCTTTTATGGGTGACAGGCCTGAAATGACTGAGAAACTTGCCCAAGGTCCCAGAGCCAGTGAACAGCAGAGCTGGGCTCAGAGCCAGCTAGCCCTGAACTCCCTCCACAGCCCACTGAGCTACCACTCTCATGGACCCAGGGCCACATCCCCACGTAGGTCGGTATCTGCTAGATCCCACTGGCTGCATCCCAGCAGAGCCTTGCTGGGCCACAAGAGCCAGCCCTGGGCTAGTGGGCCACTCTCCCCCACCTCTCTCTGTGCCTCCTACCCAGGCCATAGCCCTGGCCTTCTCCAGTGCTGTCCCCCAGGCCTGACCATCTGGAATCCCTATTCCTATTCCTCCCTCACAGCCAGCCAGGCTCCCTGGTCCCTTATGTTCCCTCATGCCCTGAGCTCCCTGTGAGCTGGAGGAAGACACACACATAACGTATGGGGAAAATAATGACAACACCGAACAAGATGCCTGGATCGCCTCCTGCACCTGTGACTTAGCAAGTGGCTGTAACTTCCTGTGCCTTGGTTTCTTCCTCAGTAAAATTAGGAGACTGGGTCACCAGATTATCCCTACGTTCTCCCAGTGCTCAGGCAATGACAGGAGCCCCCAAACTCAGGCCAAGGTTTTCTACTGCTCAGAGTCTTCACAAACTTGCCAGAGAGGTTAAAAGGTAGAATTTGCTATAGGCTTTTCATTTATAAAATTCTCTTCAATAGTTATGCAGTTCCTGCTACAAGCTAAACTGAGATTCAGTACAAACACAAAATCATATATTTTAATATTTAGAGATTAACAGGTAAGGTATCATCTAACAAAACCCAGGACTTCTTAATGTTTCACAAACTAAAAAGCTGGAGAACCATTGTTCTGTGTAAATGGCTGGTTCAAATAAATAAAGGAAGCTGGGTATGCCTTCCTCTGTGTGGCCTGCAGCCACAGGTACCCGAGAGAGCAGCAACTAACTATACATATGGCCACTGGAGGTGTAGGTGGGATCGCAAGACCCCCATGGCCACTTTCTTAGACTGTCAGAGTTTCTCAGAGTATGGCCCATGTACCACCTGCATCAGCAGCCGTGCAAGCCCACTGCAGACCCACCAGACCTTATCTCTGCACCTGGGAACTGGCATGTGAGGAGCTCCCTGGTGGCTTGTTTGTGCCCTAGTGTTTAAGGATCCTCATCCGACACGCTCCCAGTCCCCTCTCTAATTCCCTGAATGATGGCAAGAGAGCTGGGCTCTAGGCGCCTGGAGGACCACACATAACACACACACACTTCCAGATCTTCAGGCCCATGGCTCAGCGCCTGTAGCTCAGTGGCTAGGGCGCCAGCCACATACACCAGAGCTGACCAGGTTCAAATCCAGCACAGGCCTGCCAACCAACAATGACAACTACAAACAAAAAATAGCTGGGCATTGTGGCAGGCACCTGTAGTCCCAGCTATTTGGGAGGCTGAGGCAAGAGAATTACTTAAAGCCAAGAGTTTGAGGTTGCTGTGAGCTGTAATGCCACAGCACTCTAGTCAGGTGACAGCTTGAGACTCTGTCTCAAAAAAAGAAAAAAAAAAAATAGATCTTCAGGCCCTCTCCACCTCTCCACCATTGCCTCCAGATCCCAGAGAGAACAGAGAGAAGGCAGCCACCAAGGGGGTGAAGGTGCCTTTCATTGGGTAGTGTTTTCAAATATCAAGGATTCAATGAAGAGCTCCTGCTTTTTAAGTTTTCAAAACTAAGTTTTATTTTTTTAATGTGGAAGTCTTATCCAATTGAGCCCAGTCAAAATGGCTGAGCCCAGAGGCCCACCTTTGTCTCCACACCCTACCTGGATCACAGTGAGGTGAGTCTCCAACTCTGTGATTCTCTGCCCAATGCAGCCGCAAACCCCGTAACCAAAGGGAATGGGCCCAGAGTTGTCAGCCCTGCCCAGCTTTCCCGTCCACAGCCAGTGCTCTGGCTGGAACTCCTTAGCCCAAGGGAAATTCTCATCCTCCTAGGACGTGGCACAGTGGCAGAGGGCCAGCTGGGTCTTGGGAGACTATACACCACAGAGACTGGGGTGGCACAGAGCAAGGGCCAGTGCCCTGTGGGGCAGCCCCTCCATCCCATCACACCCCAGGGGACAATGTAGGGCAGACAGGACGAGCCAGGCCCTCAGACCCTCTCCAGCCTGCGGGCTGCAGAGGGTGTGCTTAGTTTCAGAGCACTGAGAGCACATGGTCTCCCTGCTCCTCAGCCCCCCATCACATCATCATAAAGCACACACAGAGTGAAAGGAGCCGGCTACTCTTTGCTTAGGGACAAAGACTTCCTGACTGTGGAGGCAGGTTCCTTCACATCCAACCAGTCCCACCACACAGCTACCAGACTCTCACCAGGTCCCCCTGAGCGACTTCGCCATTCCCCAGGGAGCACTGAAAAGAGCCTAAAAGGAACAACAGGGACAGGAATGCAGGGGTGACTTTAAGAATATCTTGCTCAACACTGAGAAATCTGAAAGTATTGCCATTTCCACTAAGAATTCTTTTTTTTTTTTTTTTAAGACAGAGTCTCACTACGTCACTCTCAGTAGAGTCCCATGGCGTCACAGCTCACAGCAACCTCCAACTCTCAGGCTTAAGCAATTCTCTTACCTCAGCCTCCCAAGTAGCTGGGACTAGAGGTGCCCGCCACAATGCCCAACTATTTTTTTGTTGCTCTTGTCATTGTTTTAGCTGGCCTGGGCCAGGTTCGAACCCACCAGCCTGGGTGTATGTGACTGGTGCTTTAACCACTGTGCTACGGGCACCGACCGAAAAAAAAAAATTCTTTTTTTTCGAGATAGAGTCTCACTCTGTTGCCCTAGGTAGAATACTGTGGCACCATAACTTACAGCAACCTCAAACTCCTGGGTTCAAGTGATCCTCTTGCCTCGGTTTTTCTTATTTATTTATTTTTGTTGTTGTAGTTTGCCCAGGACTGGGTTTGAAACTGCCACCTTTGGTATATGGGGCTGGCACCCTACTCACTGAGCCACAGGGACCGCCCACAGTTTTTCATTTTTAGTAGAAATGCCGTCTCGCTCTCGCTTGGGCTGCTCTCAAACTCCTGACTCAGGCGATCCACCTGCCTCAGCCTCCAGAGTGCAGGACTCCAGGCGTGAGCCACAACGCCCAGCCTAAAAGTTCTTAAAAAGTAACACATGGTATAGTTGCAACAAAAACATTTTGTAAGGACCTCTGTGGCTCCTTAGATAGCAGCTGTCCCACCCAGTATTGTTAAAAATGTGGAAAAGGCACAAAGGCTAAAAAGTTTTCAAAACACAAAGTAAAATCTTTAACATGCCTTTGTATTCCCAAGGGGGCAAATTCCACTTCTGACATTTTATGAACTATGAAACCACTCTATTAAGCAATCATAGGACTTAGGGGCCAATGAAATGCATTTGAAGAAATGATACTTCAACTATTGGACTGTCTCAGAGAGCCAATCCTAAGAAGACTGAGCAGGGGGCCGACTAGGGGCGCGCTCCCCTTGAGGTACATGTCCGGACTCAGAGCGCTGCTAGGGCTGGGGCTGCTGGTTGCAGGCTCGCGGCTGCCAAGAATTGGAAGCCAGGCCGGCACCTGCCGCTCAGGTCGCGCCTGGTGGGGACCGCAGCGGCTGAGCTCGGGTGGCCGCGGGGGCTCAGAGGTCATGGAGAGCCCAGCAGTGAAGTACCTGAGCCAGGAGGAGGCCCAAGCCATGGACGAGGAGCTATTTAACGAGTACCAGTTCAGCGTGGACCAACTTATGGAGCTGGCTGGGCTGAGCTGTGCCACAGCCATTGCCAAGGCATATCCCCCCACGTCCTCGTCCAGGAGCACCCCTACTGTTCTGGTCATCTGTGGCCCAGGGAATAATGGAGGAGACGGCCTGGTCTGTGCCCGACACCTCAAGCTCTTTGGCTACCAGCCAACCGTTTATTACCCTAAAAGGCCCAACAAACCACTCTTTACTGCACTGGTGACTCAGTGCCAGAAAATGGACATCCCTTTCCTCAGCGAAATGCCCTCAGAGCCCATGATGACTGATGAGCTGTATGAGCTGGTGGTGGATGCCATCTTTGGCTTCAGCTTCAAAGGTGATGTTCGAGAGCCATTCCGCAGCATCCTGTCTGTCTTTAATGGACTCAGTGTGCCCATTGCCAGCATTGACATTCGTTCAGGATGGGATGTGGAGAAAGGAAACTCTGGAGGGATCCAGCCAGACATGCTCATCTCCCTGACAGCACCCAAAAAATCTGCAACCCACTTTACTGGTCGCTACCATTACCTGGGAGGCCGTTTTGTGCCACCTGCTCT
>CAUYPK010071039.1:0-32942 GCA_963574355.1 Loris lydekkerianus | reverse complement strand
GTAACACAACCCAAAACCCAACTCACCCTGTTTTGGCGGCCGCCATGTTGGGTCCGTCCCCACACCCCCCCCCCCACAAAAAAAATTCATGGACTAAAACCTAATCCCCAGTGCAGTAGTACTGAGAGGTGGGGTCTGTAGGAGGTGACTGGGAATGGGATCAGTGCCCTTTTCAGGGAGGCTCCAGGGGTCTGCTTCACCCTTCCGCTGCATGAGGACACGTAGAAGGTGTCATCTGTGAAGCAGAGAGCCCTTGTCTGATCCCAAGTCTGGTGGTGCCTTGATCTTGGTTTTCTCAGTCTCCAGAACTGTGAGAAATAAATTTCTGTTATTTATAATACCATCTAAATTATTTTGTTGTTGCAGCCTGAACAACCTAAGATACCCTCTAAATCCATTATTTTTTTACTTTGCACAAACCACCACAAATGTAGGAGCTTACACAGCAATGAGCTAGGATTTCCCAGCATGCACTTGGTGGGCTGGTTCTGCTCCACCTGGTGTTGACTGGGATGGATTGTGCACCTGTTCTTCCTGAGACTCAGCTGGGACTAGAAGGTTCCAATAGCTTCAGTCACACGTCTGGCATCTCAGATGAGTGGATGCAGACGTGGGGACAGGCCACCCCTGTCCCTCTTTGTGTGGATGGTCACCATCCAGTGGTCTAGCATGAGCTCTTTAACTTGGCAGCTGGACCCCAAGAGGGCAAAAGTGGACACCACATAGCTGCTAAGGTGAGGTTGGAGGCCACCGTACCTTCCCATGCCCCATTCTGTTGGTGAGAGTAAGTTCAAAGGCCAGGCCCCACTTGTGAATGGAGGGCAGGCTGTGCACAGACAGGTGGGGGATGAGGAGGGGTGTCTGTGGAAATGATCCACCGTAGACTCACATGCAGAATGATGAGATGTGGGGCAGGAGGGCAGTGTCAGGCTGTTGCTGTTCAACTGTAGTCGATGGCCCTGACTTCCCCCCTCCCCCTTGAGCTAAGAAAATCTAACCACCAACTAGACAATTCCCTTGAGCCATCTTCTGTAGTACAAAAATCAAAGCTAACTCACCTGCCCCTCTACTGGCCTGAGACAGGGAAGCAGGTTTTAATTCCCAGAAAGGGTAGGAGAGGTTTTAGAACTCCAATTTGCCCTTTTTTAGGCTGTTTTTTCCCCCAATACAAAATGGCTGCCAGAAACTCCAGGGCCTGCAGGCTTCTTCACAGCAACTGAAGAAGAGACTTCCCTCTGGACGGCTGAGCATGTGCCATTTACTGTCCGCTGGCCACGAGGATGGCAAAAGCCAAGACCATTGCCTTAAGCCAAGGCTAAGCAAACCCCTGAACTAGTAAGCTTCTTGGGATGAGATTACCTGAATTGGTGTCAGGGGATCAGGATCAAGCCCCATTACTAATAGTGTGGCCATTTCACAACATTGGCGTGCTGGGGTGAGTGAGGGGGTCACAGCAGGTAGGATGCACATCTCAAAACTTAAGAGGGTGGTTTGCAGGTGGGTGCTTTAGGCTCCCTGTACATAGACTATTGCCTGTGCTGCTTCCTGACCCCTACCCACAGGCAACATGTAGACACAGGAACCTTGGATTCACAGGGCCCTCAAATGACAAACCTAGAGCCAAACTGACTTCTGAAAACATAGCAGAAAGAGTGAATGATTAGCAGGACCTGTGTCATTTCCCAATGACAGAGCCACTACCTGATGGTGGAAGAGCTTGGCTACCCCCGTGAACACTGTTGCTCCTCCCAACTCCTGAGACATCCTGAACACAGCTCTCTCAGCCATCACTCCCATTTAGGTGACCCTGCCCTGGAATTTGCAGTGGCAGAAACTGTTCCCTGCAACTGCCACAGGCTGTTCTCCCCAACTTCCCTGACACCATTGTCTGGAATTTTCTTCTCCACCTTTGTTTGTTTTACAGATTCCTTTTTGGTCTCACTTAAATGCCACTTCCCCTACATCCTCCTCATTCCTACTCAGTTGTGATTAATTAGTCCCTGCCTTACACCCTTTATGGTATTGCTTGGTTATTTTTTCAAAACAGTATTTCTAAGCCCTGGCTATATATTAAACCCACCTAGGGACTTTTAGAAATAGCCCTTCCCCAGGACTCCTGCCTCCCAGACGCTCTGATTCAGTTGGCTTGGGTAGGATCCAAGCATCTGCACTTTGTAAACACTCCTAGATATGGCAAGCTGGAGACCCCCTGGTCCAAATGCCAGGGGCCCTGAGTGTGGAGTTGGGTGATCAGGATGACTGTGGTCAGCCATCCTTGTACTCTTCAGGCTTAGCCTGGCGCCTGGTCCACACAGGTGCTGAACCAGTGTGAGAGAATTAAGTTATATGACCCTGCTGTTTGATTCCATTGCTGAGTAGTAATGGAATGAAATAAAGGGATAGTGTGAAGGTTGAGCATGTGCAGAGTGGAACAGTGGACAGTCTGTGCAGTCAACCAAAGTGGACACCAGGGCCAGGCAGGAATGCTGGAGAGAGTGAGCTCCTTGGTCCAAAATGTCCCAAAATTAATCCAGCAGCTGTGCCCAAACACTTCTTCTGGAACATGATGATGAAACATCGTCTCCGACACCCAGGAGGAAGGTGTGGGTCAATGTACGGTTGAAGTGCTTTTGAAAATCGAGTTTAATTTGGTCATTACACCAGTATAAAAAAAATGGAATCAGTGTATTTCAGTGTGATTTTTTTTTTTTAAATTTTGAGACAAGAGTCTCACTGTGTTGCCCTTGGTAGAGTGCTGTGGCATCACAGCTCACAGTAATCTCAAACTCTTGGGCTTAAGAGATTCTCTCGCCTCAGCCTCCCAAGTAGCTGGGACTACAGGTGTGCTCCACAATGCCCGGCTATTTTTTGTTGCAGTTGTCATTGTTGTTTCAGCTGACCCAGCCTGGGTTGAAACCCACCTGCCTTGGTGTATGTGGCTAGCACTGTAACCACTGTGCTACGGGCGCCTAGCCATTCACTGTCATTCTTAATCCAAAATATGTAACTAATATTTGGCCAATCTCAAAGAATTATCAAAACCTAATAGTCAGGTGCGAGTTCTGCCTAGAAAACTTCCCCCACATTTGGGGACCCTGGCATGCACAGGTTACACAGGCAGAGAGCCTCACCTCTGGGACTTTCACACACCATCAAGAGACCCTGAGTTCTCTGAGGCTGTGCTTTGAGGTTCCCTGGCTCAGAGCCTGGTCCTTCTCACACACTTCCTCCAGGAGCTCAGGGCAGAGTGCAGACTGGCAAAGACAGTCATGTCCTCAGGCTTTCCCTGACACTGAGGCTTCCTGGAGTTCACACAAGGTGCACCACTGCCCATCTAACAATGGCAAACCAGGCAAAGTGGTTGCTCTTCCCAAAATGAGCCTAATCAAGATGAATTTGTCTCTCTCTTTTTTTTTTTTTTTTTTGAGACAGAGCCTCCAGCTGTCACCCTGGGTAGAGTGCTGTGAAATCACAGCTCACAGCAACCTCCAACTTTAGGGCTCAAGCGATTCTCCTGCCTCTTCCTCCCAAGTAGCTGGGATTACAGGCACCTGCCACAACACCTAGCTATTTTTTGGTTGCAGCCATCATTGTTGTTTGCTGGACCCAGGTTGGATTTGAACCCGCCAGCTCAGATGTATGTGGCTGGCTTCTTAGCCTCTTGAGCCACAAGTGCCGAGCCTGAATTTTGTCTCTTGGTGTGCCTTTTTCTCTTAGCTGTTTGTTTTAGTGAGAATACACAAAAGGAAAATATGCATAAGAATTATTTTCTTTTATCTACTTTTTATACTCCCTTCTTGTTTTATTTCTCTAAAGGATCAATGTTTCTAATTCCAGTTTTCTTTCAGGGAAAAAAAAAAAAAATATATATATATATATATATACACACACACACACACACACACACACACACACACACATACGTTTTGTGACACTTAAAATTACTGATAAGTAATGAAGGGAACATGTCCTGCTCCTTTATTTGAACAGTAACTTCAATAGTCCCGGGCTTTGCTGGTGCTATTTGCTGAGAAGGAAACCTGAGCCCAGGGCTCCAGACCTCAGGACAGTCAAGGCAGGGCAGCGTTTGTAGGCCTGTCTTTCAGACAAGGCTCTGGGTTCTGATTATTCCAACCTGCATATTTATTGCATCCCAGCAGGGAGTTGACTGGAGCTGGAGTAATGTCTGCTTCACCTGGGGCGGACTGACCCAGCCCTCTAACCCTCCCACACCCAGCTCATCTCTCAGCACTGCTCCCACAAAACGTAAGGTAACTTGCCCAGTCTGGAAACAGTCTTTTTTTTTTTTTTAAACTATGTAATAAAACTGCAATTTTATTTATTTATTTATTTTTGTTTGTTTTTTACTTAATTTTTATTTAATCATAACTGTATACTTTTTTTTTTTTTTAGAGACAGAGTCTCACTTTGTCACCCTTGGTGGAGTGCCGTGGCATCACACAGCTCACAGCAACCTCCAGCTATTGGGCCTGGGCGATTCTTTTGTCTCAGCCTCCTGAGTAGCTGGGACTACAGGCACCTGCCACAATGCCCAGCTATTTTCATAACTGTATACTTTATGGGGTACAATATAATGATTTGATATACAATGTGGAATGCTTTGATCAAACTAATTAACATAACTTGCACCTCACTTATTTCTGTGGTAAGACATTTATAATATACTCTTAGTTGTTCTGAAATGTACCCTTACATTCTGCACGTTAGGTGAGATCCCACCAAATACCCTCCCTCCACTTGCCCTCCCCCCTTCCTTCCTCTCTTTCTTTCTGGACTATCTTTGTGTTTTATCATTTGAATGAATGTATAAATATATATATTGGTTTCATGTATTGAGTACATTGGATACTCTTTTCCCATTCTTGAGATACTCTACTAAGGAGAATATGTTCCAGCTCCATCCAGGTAAACAAAAAAGATGCAAAGTCTTCATTTTTTTATGGCTGCATAGTATTCCATGGCTACATAGATCACAATTTTTTTTATCCATTCGTGGGTCTATGGGCATTTAGGCTGCTTCCACAACTTGGCTATAGTGAATTTGGATGCAATAAATGTTCTGGTACAAATGTGTTTGTTGTAAAATGATTTTTGTTCATATGGGTAGATACCTAGTAATGATATTGCAGGATCAAATGGTAGGTCAACTTTTAGTTCCTTGAGAATTTTCCACACTTCTTTCCAAAAAAGCTATATGAGTTTGCATTCCCACCAGCAGTGTAGAAGTGTTCCTTTCTTTCTACATCCATGCCATCATTTGCACTTTTGGGATTTTGTGATGTGGGCTAACCTTCCTGGAGTTAGGTGATATCTCAAGGTGGTTTTGATTTGCATTTCTCTGATGATTAAAGATGGTGAGCATTTTTTCATGTGTTTGTAGGCCGTGCACCTGTCATCTTCAGAGAAGTTTCTGTTCAAGTCTCTTGCCCACAAAGAAATGGGGTTGTTTGTTCATTTTTATTCTTCTTTTTTTCTTTTCTTTTTTGAGACAGAGTCTCACTATGTCGCCCTGGGTCATGTGCCGTAGTGTCACAGCTCACAGCAATCTCAAACTCTTGGGCTTAAGCAATTCTCTTGCCTCAACCTCCCAAGTAGCTGGAACTACAGGCGCCCGCCACAACAGCTGGCTATTTTTTGGATGTAGCTGTCATTGAGGTTTGTCAGGCCCAGGCTGGCTTCGAACCTGCCAGCTCTGGTGTATGGGGCTGGTGCCCTAGCCGCTGAGCTACAGGCACCGAGCCTATTTGTTCGTTTCTTATTGATTAGTTTGAGTTCTCTGTGGAGTCTAGTTATCAGACCTTTGTTGGAAACATAACTTGCAAAAATCTTCTCTTGTTCTGAAAGCTGTCTGCTTTACTTACAGTGCCCTTTGCTGTGCGGAAGCTTTTTAGTTTGATTAGATCGTGGGAATATATTTTTGGTGTTGCTTTAATTGCCAGGGGGAGCCTTCTCATAAGGTACTTTCCCAGGCCAATATTTTCAAGTGTTTTCCCTGCACTCTCTTATAGTATTATTGTAGTTTTATGTCTTAAGTTTAAATCTTTTATCTAGTGAGAATCAATTTTTGTTAGTGGTGAAAGGTGAGGGTCCAGTCTAAATCCTCTACAGGTTGCTAGCCAGTTCACCCAGAACCAATTGTTCAATAGGAAATCTTTTTCCTAACGTATGCTTTTGTTAGGCTTATCAAAGATCAAATTGGAAACAGTCTGATAGCACTCCTATTTGATCTGGAAAAAGTAAGACTATTAACTATTAAAACTGCATTTAGGGGCAACATTTTCCAATTGCTATAGCTGGAGAGAGATTCAAAGTATTTACCAACCAGAAAAGCGTACAGACAGACACTATTCTGGTGACCCAGGGATGCTAGCTAAAGGGCAGTGCGGACACAGCACGTGCCACCAGAACAAAACATGGAAATTAAAGGAATACGAATGATTAAATCTGATCTGAGTTTAATAAATGAAAAAAATGGTGAAATAGGTATTTTGAAAAATAGAAGGTTGGCTGATGTTGCTAACAAATAGGACAGAACAAAACAGAATGATGGAGTTTGATGGGAAAACAAAAGTGATGTGGAGGCTGAGTGGTCACGACAGGAAATCAAAATTAGGAATGTACCACAGCCAAGGTGACCTGGGACTGGCTCTTTCTATCAGCGAACATGAGAGCGGTGATGATTGTGGCCCACAGTCATTGGAAGTGTGCCACCATCTGGGGAAATGTGGTCCCACCCTGAGCTTCTCTGAGGCCTGGAGAGTGGGGGACAGAGGCATCTTAGAGAAGGTAGCAGAAAATACCTCAAATATGGGCAGTGGAAGCCAGGATTGTCAATCCAGTAAACAACAATGCTGGGGTCCTCTGTGACAGGTAGCAAAGGTGGAGAAAGGATCATGAAGAAGTACAGGCGCAGCCAGTGGTGAGAAGAGGGCTCATCACCACTGTTACCAGTGACCATCTGCAGCTGCTCCAGCTTCCTGGTCTCCAGGCTGCCGATTGCCCAAGAAGGTCTCCCACTCGCTACACAGGGGGTGAGCCAGGCTTCCTCTGTCTGCCTTGGTGGCAGCTGGTACAACAGCTGCTCAACCTGCGTGTCTGTGAAATGGATGAGTGGTCACCGGCCCACCCTGCCCCAGAGCCCACTCCCTGGTTCTGGAATGTCAGATTCTCCGTGACCTCTGGCAGTGAGGCCAGAGCATAGTCTCGGTGAATCCTGCTGTCAGGCAGCGCAGTGGCTACAGGAGGGGAAGCCACTGTCCCGCTGTCCCACTCTCCTCCTCGTTGCTGAAAGGGCTGTTCACGGCTCACATGGGAATGTTGGTGTTCTAGCGTCCCCAGCTGTGTGTGACAGCACGACTAGAGTCCAGCCAAGAGGACGTGGATGGGCTGGTATGGCAGGTCTGGGCCCCTCTGCACCTGCTGCCAGGGTGGAAGCAGCAGGATGGGGTGGGCAGGCCGATGAGTTGGGCCCAGTGACTTCCAGTCTGAGCTGCTGCCCTGCAGCTCCACTGTGTGGGAGAGGCCTATACTTCCTCTCTTGTTTTGGGTCCTGTCACACCTGCACCTAAAACTGATGGTAAACTGGCTAGCACAGTCACTATGATCTGCCCCTGGCTGGCCAGTTAGGCCACGTGAAAGGGAGAGAACTTCCAGGCTCTTCCGCTCCCCGCTCCTGCATTATTAACAGCCTGGCAGGCTACACAAAGCAGGAAGGCCTATGTTAAGAGCCATCTGCTTTAATCATGAAGCATTTTAAACCTTCTAACGCTCACTCACATAATGACAGTACAAAAGAGGTTGGGTTTTTTTTGGTAAATTTGCTGATATTCTATGAACGAAATAAATATTCCATGAAGATTTCTTAAATCCAAACCAAATTTAAAAAAACCCCACCAATGAGGGTGTTTTAAAGTTTCTATTAAATAGCTCAATAAAATGCCTTTTGTAAAGAGCCAGTTTAATTAATTACATTATATAACAAAGAAACTAATGACAGTTGTGGTTAAATGGAATTCTACTTTGATAAAGGTAAGAAATAATCAAAAAGATGAATCCAATGCAGAATACCGAAATGAAGTTATAAACAGATTGGCCAAAAACCAAAGAAATGTTTACATAGCTACATTTGGTATACTTTATAAAGGTACTAGGAAGCTGCTGAAAACATGGCAAGCTTTAATTGTTTTGTACTGAGACGTCTAAATGCCTGACAAGGCTTTGGTGAATAAGGTGAATAATGTCAATTAATTGATCTCTCCATTGGTTCATTTCTGCAGCCCCCGGCTTAGCCCTGCCCTGTGTGTGCCAGATGCATTCTGGGGACTGGAGGTGGTGTGACAGTTCCCTAATTATGGAACTGTCACTTGGTGCCAACCTGCTCCAACCTGGACTGTGCTCCTGGATCTGTGCTCCAGCTGGGGACATAACAGTGGCCACCTGCTCTTAAACACAAGTAAGCCCTCGAGTCAAACGCTCTAAGGAAAGAGACAGTCTCCTGTGTGTCACAGAGGAATGCAGCCCAGGCTGGAAGGGCCAGGGAGGACAGCCTGAGGCGAGTGACATTTGAACTGAGTCCCTGAAGAACTAATTAGGTTAATTACAGGTTGAGTAGATAAACAGGAGAGGGAATGGATCTGTGAATTATTTATGCTTCATAAGCTATAATAGAATGACTTGGAAAACAGTGGGAACAACAAGATCTTCACAGATATGTTTGTTGTCATGTGGGCTATTGAAGTTTTCCCCCTGTTAATAAAACAAGATCAGTAAATATTCCACTAGATATCTTGTGATAGACTTGGATTAAGTAAAAAAATAGTGAACTCTGATTTCTGTAAAATTAACCAATAGCTTTAGACCCTAACCATGGAACTGCCACTTGGGGCCAACTTACCTCACAAAGAACAAGCAAAAAGTGACTTGTCAAATATCCACCCTTTTGAATTATATATATACAAATGTTTATTATATATATTTTTGTGTATATATATATATATATATACATATACACAAATATTTACTATTCCTTTATTATTTATGTAAAGATTTCTTTAAAGGTATACAGAATTTTAAACATATAAAGAATTAGAGGAGGCAGGTGCCACAGGGGCAGCTCAGGATGCTAAGCAGAGCTGCATCAGGTAGGCCTGTGGGAGGCGGCTGTGTGTGTGGAGGCCATGGACACACAAGAGGCCATGTGCATGCAGGAGGTGGGCTCTGGAGAGGTGGTGTGCATGGAGGCTGTGAGCTCACGAGAGGTAGTGTGCATGGAGGCCGTGTGCATGCAGGAGGTGAGCTCACAAGAGATGGTGTGCATGGAGGCTGTGTGCATGCAGGAGGTGGGCTCGCAAGAGGTGGTGTGCATGCAGGAGGCCATGTGTGCAGAGGCTGTGGGCGTGCAGGAGGTCATGAACGCAGGGGAGGCCGTGTGTATGTGGAAGGCTGTGGACACTGGGGAGGCCATGTGTGTGCCGGAGGCTGTGTACGTGGAGGCCGTGGGCATTGAGAGCCTGAAGACAGATGCAGGGCCCGTGTGCAAGGACAGCCATCCAGCCATCCACGCAGCAGGTGCATCACTGCTTCAGACGGTGCCAGGAGCCTGTGGCCCAGGAAGCTGCAGGACTGACTGTGGAGCCATGTGAGAAGCCACTGGACTCCATGGGACCTGTAAACTGCTCCCCACAGACTGACTGAGAGCTGTGGGGTCTGGGATGGCAGTGCTGAGGTGAACGGGCACCATGATCTGGGAAGCTCCCACCTTGATCAAAGAAGGCTCGCCTGGACTTGCAGCAGAGTTTCACTTTGGAGGCCACACAGGTTAGTGCAGAGTCACTAAGCTGAAAAGGAAGGCTGAGACGGACACCGTGCAAAGAGTGAGGCCTCACGAGCGTAGAGATGTGGTGCCGGTGCAGGAGGAAACTGGGCCTGAGTGTTTCTTTAATTATAAATGATCCTCATGGGAACCTGAGTGCAGAAGCCCTAAGTCAGGTCTGTGACCTGGCGACTGCCTGTCATACTTCAGAGTGAGAGATGAGATTGTTTGTAGCTCGGCCACACCAGAAGCCTGGGAGGGCAACTCTGTGCGGCCGTGGGACCAGGGGACTGAAGGAGGCCTGCACACCTCTGTGGTCTCACCCCAGAGGTATGAGTGCACCACGGCAGAGGGCACTGGTTATGGTGACAATGGAGCCCCAGTAATGTGCAGTACATTTCAGTCGTATATTCTATGGAGGGAGGGGCCTGCATTCCAGATCAGCGGTGGCTTCATCCCTGGCTTCTGCAGAGCTCCTGACTCCCTAGTCCTGGTCATAATGCTGGGTCCAGGCCTCGGAAGAGGGGGCCTCTCTGACCCTGTCCTGCTCTCCTTTCACCTGCCCGTGGCCAGCCTCTACCTGACAGTGGGTCAACAGACCTTCATTCCAGAGAGATCCTGCCTGGGCCCTGGAGGAAGGAGGTTGCACAGCGAGGCCAGGATGAGTCTGGACTGGCCTTGTGGGTTGACAGCATGTACTTTCTGTCCAGTCACACGGTTGTTAGTTTTGCCTAAGTAATGAAGTCATAAAAAGCCAAGAGGACTGGGTACCAAGAGCTTCCAGAGAGTGGAGCACGAGGGGTTCCTCCTGGAGGCTGGGGTGTCCAGGGAAGGCCTGGATGCGCCATGCCCTTCCCCCACACCCCACCCTGGGCATCTCTTCATCTGTGTCCTTTGTACTGACCACTGTAATAAAAGCAGGAAGTGCAACTTTTAAACAAATTCAACAATCACCAGCTCGTGGCCACTTTTGTCCACCTATGCCTGCCCCTACCTCTGTCTCATGGCCGATTATTCTTAGAAAATTTCAAATAGAGAGATACAGTAACTTTACTCGTTCTTTTATCCTAGGGACACTCGTTTTCCCCTCCCTCCCTACCTTCCTTTGCTAACTGTTTAGCTGGAAGCCCCACTAAATGTTAAACACAAGTGAAGCACTTGGGCTTTTAATAGGATGATGTTAGCTGTGGATTTATGTAATTGGCTTCCACCAGGTTGAAGAAGTTCCCTTCTAATCCCTACTCCTAGTTTGTCAAGTGACTTTATTATGAAAGAGTGCTGGATTTTGTCAAAATGCTTGCCTGTTGATAGGACGGTGTGGTTTTCGTCTTGTTCTCTTTAAGTGTCGCATGGCATTGATTTTTGTATGTTGAGGTGTCCTTGCATTCTTGAGACAAATCCCCCGGGTCATGTTGTGGAATCCCTTTTCAATGCTATTGGATTTGGTTTTCTTGTGTTTTGTTGAAGTTTGGGGATTTATGTTTCTTAAGAATACTGGTTTCTAGTTTCTTTCTCTTGTGACCTCGAGTCTTAGCCTGTTTTGGTAGTAGGGCAACACTGACCTCAGAGGATGTTTCTTCCTCTTCCATCTTTTTTAAAGAATTTGTGAAGAATTAGTATTAATTCTTTAAATATGTGGTAGAATTTACCAGTGAAGCCATCAAGGCCTGCATTTTCCTTTGTAAAAAATCTTTAATTGTTAAATTAAAAACTTTGTTTTTAAGAGAGAAGGTCAAGGTCTCTCTATGTTGCCCAGGCTGGACTCAAACTCCTGGGCTCGAGGGCCCTCCCACCTGAGCCTGCTGAGTGGCTGCGACCACAGTGTGCAGCAGCTCACCCAGCTATTGTTACCATTAACAATCGAATATCCTCACTTTTAAAAGTCTATTTGTATTTTCTATTTCTTCTTAAATCTGTTTTAGCAGCGTCTGTTTTTCTAAGAATTAGCACATTCTTTCTGAGTTTTCTCACCTGGCAGAGAGATCTGCTATGTCACTGTCTCCTGAGAGGGCTTCTCTGTCCTCCCTCACTGTGCACCTGCTCTTCCCTCTGGCCCTGGCATCCCTGTCCTGCTCCCAGTGCTCTTCTTCTGGATAGAGGGCTGTGCTTGGGAAGGGCACTTCTCAGCGGTGTGTGGGGCCAAGCCCCGCTCCTCCCGACCTCACTGTGGGGCCACTGACATCCCTGGATGCTGGCTTCTGTGGCATCCAACCCCCTGCGTCTTCTGTCCTGTCTGTCTCCTGTGCCTTTTAGTGAGAGCCACTGGTCCTGTCCTCAAGGCCAGGAGGTGCTCCTCGCCCTCCCAGGATTGTTTCAGTTAGACACAGCTACTGATGCCACATGGGTTTCTGGTTGTTTTGGGATGTGGAAGTACCATCTGTGTCACTCGGTTTTGTTTGTATGTGTTGAGGGCAAATTACTTAACTTTTTGGGCCTCCACTTCTTTCTGGTAAAACAGGATAATATCTAAAAAATTAGGTGACCATAAGAAATACCTAGCACATGGAATGCACTTTACAAATGTTATTTCAGTGATTTCTCATTTATTGTGGAAATGCCACAGCTTTAAGAGTGCATAGTTCTACTTAATTTATAAATTAAATTTTCAGTAGGGTTTTTTGTTTTTAAACAAACTTCAAAGAAAATATGTATAGATACAAGTTAAGTTCAAATTTTAAAACAGTAATAAAATTGGAAACATGAAAAGCATTAAATGTCATGTGTTGTTTAACTAGCATCCAGCCGTTTTTCAGTAAAATTTGAAACAATGTTAAGCATACATATTTCTTTAAGAGTACAAAAAAGAACAGATTAAAATTTTAAATTGGAGCTATAAATAATTAACTCTGACAAATTATCCATTCTTTTTTAATAATAAATGTAAATCAATTAAAATTATATTACATGGGTTAGTGATTGTTTTTCGTTTTGTTTATATTGACTACCTGTCTGGCTATGATAAATTGTTCTAATAGTTTCTTAAGGAAGCAGAAATCACATTTTAATCTTCATTATAATGGTATCATTTGGCCTTAAACTTCAAATGGAATGTATGATGTTTCAAAGGTGTCCTCTTATAGGTTGAGAAAATCATAAGGGAAATGGCTAAATCAGTACACTAATAGCTAAACTATAATAGCTAAATTCACACACAACACACTGGACAATCCTAGTTGGAATAAGGAAGAAAAATAAGCATTTTTCTTTGGTCAGTTTTCTTGAAGTAATGAGAAAACGTTCATGGTCTCAACATAGAGACGTCTGGCTCTCCCCTAAGACACTGAGTGGGGATCCTGCCCTGAGGAGTCTCTCGATGCCATAAACGGAGAGCCAAGGGGGATGTTACAGAGCTCACACAGTGGCTCTCAGCTGAGGCTGATTTGTCCCCCACGGACATTTGGCAACCCCTAGAGATAGTTCTAATTGTCACAGCCTGGGCAAGCTCTGCGGCTGGCAGCTAGTGGGTGTGGGCCCAGGCAAGCTCTGCGGCTGGCAGCTAGTGGGTGTGGGCCCGAGATGCCACTGAACACCCTGCAGGCACAGGATGGTCCCTTCTGCAAAGAACATCTAAGGGACATCTGCAGGTTGAGGTTGAGACACTTTGGCTCTCGGTTACCTCCTAGGCGTGAAGGGACTCAGGCCCAGATCAGACGTTGGATGGTTTCTGCTCTACAGCATGCCCAGTCACGGCCAAACTCAGCCTCAATCCAAAATATGATCAGGTGTCATGTGTGACACCACTAAGTTCAAGGACACCTATGACCCTTCTCACAGGAATTTTGTCACATTCAACTCTGGAATAACTCTGAACCAAATGTAACCAACAGGGGTTACATTTATTGTTAGAGGGGTTAATATTAAATAGTCCATCCCACTGTTGTCAACCACTGGGCAAAAAAGATATGGAATAAGTTCTGCTTGAAGGTCACTGGCAAGACTCTTATCTGGAGCACCTTTCAATTTGTTGTAAGAAGGCACTGTCTGACAGGCTGCTGGTCAGGGCTCAAGTTCTTTCCCACCAGGAATGTGCAGGCATCAGGCAGATGTCTGTGCAGGGAGGTTGCAGAAGGCACCCCAGCCTCAAAGAGAGTTGGTAGCAGGATTCCTTGGCTCCTGCAGCCCTCATATTCTCGATTTTAGACTTGAATTAGGAATGCAAACAAAGCTACTTGGGGAAATGCATCTCCACACAGGCCTCTGAAAGCGGCAGTAAGGGTCTACAGAGATTGTCACAGTTTCCAAAACATCCCCCCATCCTCCCTTTCATCAGACAGGGTTGGCCATCACTGTTCCAGGTGTACCACGGCAGGTGGAAGCCGTGGAGAGGAGGCTGGAAGAGCAAAGCCACCGATGGTGGACCAGAAACCGTGCTGTGGCATAAGCTTCTCTCCTGTAATCCAGCTTACTGGGAAATACACACTTAAACATTTTGAATCATTCATGAATTGATCAAAGTGCATAATAACAGTTGCATAGGTAAATATTCTGAACAAAATATAACAAAGTGGTGTTTTCTTTTAGTAGTTTCATTGGACTGGATGAGGATTTCTGAGGGGAAGGCTTGAAAGCACAGGCAGCAAAAGAAAAAAACAGACAAATGGGACGTTATCAAAGTAAAAGGCTTTTGTACAAGGGAGACAGTCAACAGAGTGAGGGCACAGCCTCCAGAGTAGGAGACAATATCTACAAGCTGTGCGTCTGGAGAGACCAATGTCTCAATATATGAGGAGCTCAAACAGCTTAATAACACAGATTATCTGATTTTTTTAATGGGCAAAAGACCTTAATATTTCTAAAAGAAGACATGTGAATGACCTACAGGTATATGAAAAAATATTAATCATCAGAGAAATGCAAATTAAAACCACAATGAGATAACACCTCATTACAATTAGAATAACGAAAAGACATATAGGTGCTGGCATTTATGTGGAGAAAAGGGACCACTTACACCCCGTGGGTGGGAATGTGATTTAGCACAATCATTGTGGAAAGCAGCATGAGGTTCCTCAAAGAATAAAAACAGTACTACTATGCCAATACCAGTGTATGTCCAAAGGAAATGAAATCGGTGTGTGGGAGAGACGTCTGCATTCCCGTGTCTACTGCAGCACCAGTCACAACAGGTAAGATACAGAATCAACCGAAGTGCCCAACAGCAGATGAATGGATAAAAAAAGTCCTGTATGCACAATGGGATACTAGCCTGTCATAAAACCGTGAAATGCTACCATTTGTGGCAGTGTGGATGAACTTGGAGGACGTTTTGTTAAATAAAATCCACCAAACACAGAGTTCTCACTCATGTGCCAAATCTGAAACAGCTGACCTCAGAGAAGCAGCCGGAAGGATGGTGGCAACCAGAGGCTGGAGAGGGCTGTGGGCAGGGGGGAACGGGAGAGATTGATTGATGGGTACGAAGTTACAAATAGGAAGAGTATTGCAGCAAAGCTGCTGATGAAAACACGTGGGAGGGGTGGCGTGGCTGTCCTGGAATCCTTGGTGCCCCTGCTGCTTCTCACCAGCTTTGCCTAAGAAGGTTCAGGAAGAGTGGGGGGCAGAGGGAGGCAGGGGTAGAAACAGAGAGAGTGAGACAACAGCTCAGCAGTTTTTTCCTGTCCCTGTCGCATGTGCATGCAGTCCCTTTTAGACAAAATATCATACATACAGCTCATGTCATCTGTCTCTCATCTCTGAGCATAAAATGTACTGTCGTAACACAGTGAGTCTGGTGTTACGTGGGCTCCCAGGGTCTCCCCCATATTGTGCCGTACATAAGGGGGGTGTACTTGCATATATGTTCACAGCATGGGTCTGTGCACCTGTGTTTTCCCTCTACTCCCCCAAATGCGGCTACAAGTGTCCGACTCCCACTTTTTCCTGCAAAGACTCCCAGCAACTCTCTGAGCTCCTGAAGAAAGCTATTAATTGAGGGAAGAATGTCTCCTGAAATCTTATCCTTTTAAACTATATTCTTTGTGACCATTTGAAGAAAAAAAAAAAAACAAAAACTAAAAACACTGGCACTTGCAAACATAACTTCTTAAGTTGCTTGCCAGTGCTGCAAATTATTTATGTATGAATTTAAGCCTTCACACAGCAGCCAGGAGCTCTAAACACACAAGCTCCAAGCATGAAGCCTCCTCAGCATCTGAGTTCTGCTAATGCACGTTCCAGGAAGCACTTACCTCTATAAATACCCCAGACAACAGCTTGGCTTAAGGTCTAACCTTTTAGGCAAGTCGTATGAATCCTGGCGAGCAAGCGACTGGAAGTTAGCAGTCCCTGTCCTGGCAGAGGAGACCATACCTGGTGACACCCCGTGGCTGACAGGAGCTGGTCAATGGCAGTGCCAAGTGACTTGAGGGACACTAGTGGAAGCCTGTGGCCTGGGGGCTACTCAGGCCCTTCTGAGAGGCATTCCTGGTTTTAACACCTCAAGTCCCATCCTCTGGGAGCCCCTTGGTTTGGCACAAATGGAAAAGGTTGGTCTTCTTTGACTCCAACATGGAGGCAGGTGTCCCATGTCCCTGGGAGACAGACTCCCTTAGGAAGGAAAGGCCTCCCTCGCACCAAGTGTCCCATCACACAGAAGAGTCTTCCCACATCTGGCCCTGAGTCTACGGCTTGCTGCTCAGGTCCTGGGAGGGCCTGGAGTCTCAGCCCTCATTGGATCCTGGAAGCAGGGGAAGGAGCTCTGACAGGAGCACTGCTCCTTCCAGTGAGATGCCTGTGGGGCTACACTCAGGCCGCATCTGCATCCGCAGGATGAGCAGAACTCCGTGACTGCGAGGACTGGCAGCTCTGCGGTGAGAGATGATGTCATGCGTGGAAAGCGCCTATCTTGATGCCTGGCCCAAGGGGTACTTGGTAAATGGCACCTGAAACCCATGGAGGGCCCCAAAAGTCTGAGCTCCTGCACATAATCACAGTTGGCCTTGGAGGGGAAACGCATTTGCTATTCTTAATGTTAACATTAAAACGTTAGCATTTGAAGAGAACTGGGCAAGATTTCCTTCACTGTTATCTGTGAGCACCAACATTTTTCTAATTAAGCCCCACTTTTATCAGCAGCATGAAGGGACTTGATGAGTTTCGGCTAAAACCCTCCTGTCTTGGGCCTGACCGGCTTGAGAGGGGCCTGGCAGGGATCAGAAAGAGGAGACTCTTGTGACCTTTGTTTTGCGAGTGCAGGGATCCCAGGTCCTCCAGCCTGGGTGAGGGGTTGCGGCCCTTCCCTCGCCCAGCCCTCCAGGCCTGGGCCCATCACAGGGTGGGGTTGCCAGCTCACCCTCCTTGTGTGCCAGGCCAGAGAAAGGACAAGGGACCAGAAGGGTCATAAGGAACGAGAAGGATCCATGTCTCCGATGCTCCCAGGGACGACCCTGTGTGGGGAACGAGCAGCTCCCTCGTGTCCTCATCTTGGTGGCCACCTCTAGGAAGCCCAGTGTTTTGCTGGGATTGTTTTAGAGATGGTGATCTTAAAACGTCCATGAACTATTTTTGTATAAGACACATTCTTTTTTTTTTTTTTTTATAGGAACAACATAGATGGCTACAAAGGGCAAGCTCTGACCTTACTCTGCAGGGGCGTGAGTGCCAGGGTGGCGCCTTTATAATGTGGTACGTATTATAATAATCTGAAGCTTGCTCTTTCCTCGACTTAAACATCTCAGACATCTTTCTAAGTCGATTTGTGCAAATTCACAGCATTAGTCATCACTTTAATGGCATTTCTCCGATTTACTGTAAAGTTTATCAGGCGGCCTTTTAATTTATTTCTGACCCGCTTATTCAGACAGTTTTGCTATTGTGTTTTTTCTTTTATAAAACTGTGTTGCATCAGTAAATTAGCCTCTGTCACAGATGCTGCAAATAGTTTTGTGGTTTGATACTTCACCTTTTCCTTTAAGTATTCTCTTTGGTTCTTTATGCTTAGAAATGTTGAGTTTTTGTAATCAAATTTATCTATCTTTTTTCTTTGTGATTTTTGGGTTTTCTGTTATCCTTGAAATTGTCTTCTTTGGTTCAAAATGAGATACTTCTTCTAACACTTTCATGGTTCTATTTGAAAATTTTGCTTCATCTTTTATTCATGTGAATACATGGGATCATCTGTCTCAAGATCACTTACTGAGTAATTCTTGATTGATTTGAAATGACATTTCTACCATATACTAAATGAACATGAACATTTAAGTTTACTTATGGACTCCCTATTCCAATGGTCTGTCTGTGTCAGATTGTTTTGATTACTATGACTTTATTCTATGTTTTAATACCCTATGTTTACTGAGCTCTCTCTTCCTACCTAACTACTAGGCAGTGGGTGTCGCTGACCCTGCCCTGCTGTAAAGGGATTTGTGAGTGTGTGTGTAGATTGTATCAGGATGACACTGTCAGTTGCCGCCTGCTTGCTAAGGGCATTCCTAAGGAGCTCTGTCAGAGAAGGGACTGGCTGGGCATGGAACCTGCCTGGAATGACAGGTTGAGCACATCCAGACCCCTGGCCCAGCAGTTCGTGATAACCCCTGAGAACAGCACCTTTAAGGGCAGGTGGCCGGAGGGCCATTGAGCTGGGAAAGTATACCAGCGCCTCGGGCTCAGGGCACTGTCTCTGCCTCCTCTTCACGCACAGCCTGGCTGCTCTGGGCTACGTGGCTCAAGACCTAGGGTGTCGCTAGGACTCTGCGAACTGCCTGTGCAAACATGCTCAAGTACTTGCTTGATATGTCTTGTAATTAGCCAGTGTAAAAGAAAAAGCAAAGCAAATTGCATTTGTTTTCATGACCTAGATTTCTTGGACAAAAGAATTGTGGTGCTGGGATTAAGCATATATTCAAGTTATTCTCGTTTTGTACTCCGAAGTAGAGAGGCCATATTTTGATTGAATATTTTGACCTAATAATTCTGGTCAACAAATAATAAGTGCAACTAAGAGAATAACATAAATTCCAACCCTTAAAATGTTTTAAATTATACCAAAGGCTTAATAGAGCAATGTGTCATCAAAGGTAAAAACCATACTGTGGCACCTGTGTTATCCCTTCTGACTCGCGTGTTCAGGGAGCCTGACGGTGTCACTCAGCATAGGTAAGACACCGTCCACATGCATAGCCGAGGCTTGTGTACTTCTGCTGATTTGACAAAATCCACCCGCAAGGTGACTCTGTGGAACTTCATCTTCTGTATTTTACGTTGTACACTGACTGAGTTTTCTCCCTCTCTGAGATATAAATTTTGTGTACCTTGTATAAAAACATTTTTATTAAGACATAATTCTTATAACACGACATGTTATCTAAATGTATAGAATCGTGTGTTATGTTGTGTTTACGAGTGGCTTCTTTGGTGTGGCGTAATGACTCCATGACTCGTGCTGCAGCCTTAGTCTTCTTCCTCCCCGCTGTGGGAGAACGATATTCCATGGAACAAATACCCACGTTTTATCTGTCCATTTACCACCTGCTGGGCATTTGGTCTTCTTCCACTTTTTGACTTATGGATAATGTTATTATGAATATTGCTGTACAAGCATTTGAGTGAATGTATGTATTAATTTATTAATATCTTGGGTATATACCTAGAAGTGGAAATGCTGGGTCATGTGGTTAACTATACATTTAATCTTCTGAGGAACTGTAAAAGTATTTTCCAAAGAGGCTCTATCTCTTCACACTCCCATCAGAACCTATAAGGGTTTCGGTTTCTCGCATCCTTGCCAACACCTGTTACCTGTCTTTTTTAATATATACACTCCAGTGAGTGTAATGAAATGGTGTTTCATTGTGGTTATGATTTGTATTTCCCTAATGACTATTTAAGTTAAGCATTTCCTCATGTGCTCATGGGCCAATTATATATCTCCTTTGGAGAAACATCTATTCAAATCTTTGCCTTTTTTTTTTGAGACAGAGTCTCGCTTTGTCACCCTCAGCAGAGTGCTATGGTGTCACAGCTCACAGCAACCTCAATCTCTAACAAACCATTGCCTTTTTAAAACACGTAAATATAAGAACCAAAACTATAAAAGTTTAAGAAGAAAGCATAATAATAAATTTTCATGAACTTCTGTCACCTAAAATATAAAATTAGATAATGATTCTTAGATTTACATCTTCTTGCATCCACGTTAATTTTTATATATCGTATAAAATAGGAGGTACACCTTTGTCCTTTTGCATGTAGATATCTAATAATCTCAGCACTGTTTTTTGAAAAGACTATTATTGACCCATTGAATGGGCTTGGCACACTTGTTGAAAATCAATGTTCTGTGACGTTGAGGGTTTGTGGACTCTGACTCTGTTCCACGGAGCTGTGTGTGCGCCTCTGTGGCAGCACACACACCACGCGGTCCCGACTGCGCCTCTGTGGCAGCACACACACCACGCGGTCCCGACTGCTGCATCTCTGTAGTAAGTTCAGAATCAGGAGGTGTGAGTTCTCTAACTTTGTTCTTCTTTTTTCAAGATTGCTCTGGCTATTCTTAATTTCCCATATAAATTTGAGGATCAGCTTTCAGCTTCTGTAAAGAAGCCAGCTGGACTTGTAATTGGGATTGTGCTGGATTTTCAAACTGGGCATTATCACGACCTTAATAATGTGGTTTTCGATCCTTGAATGTGAGATGCTGTCTCATTATCTAAGTGTTCCTTAATTTTTCAACTACGTTTCATAGTTTTCAGAGAATAAGTTTTGCATTTCTTTTGTTAAATTTATTCTAAACTTATGCTATTATGCTATTGCAAATGTAGTTTTAATTTCATTTTTTGATTTGCCTAATATACAATTGTACAGAAAGACAATTCCTTTGTATTCCTCATTTATTTGTTCTAGTAGTTTATTAGCAAATTCTGTGGATTTTATATATAATACTATGTCATCTACAAATAGGGATACTTTTACATCTTCCTTTCCTATCTGGATAAGTTTTGCTTCTTTTTCTTGGCTAATTGCCCTGCCTAGTGCCTCCATTATATCCCAGGAATGGAAGAAAAAGTATCCAATGTACTCAGCCCTACTATGAAGCTAAACTATAGCTTTCACATGAAGGCTATAACCCAACTATACCACAAGACTATGAGGAAAGGACCAAGGAAGGGGAAGGGAGGGGGGAGAATAATAATAAAAATAAATTTTTAAAAAAAAAGAATTCATTTCAAATTATTCCAAAAAACTAAATGAGAAGGAATTCTTCCAAATTCATTCTGTGAGGCCAGCCTTATCCTGATACCAAAGTCAGACAAAACACAACAAAAAAGTAAACTGCAAGCCTATCAGTAAAGTGATGAAGATAGATGCAAAAATCCTGAACAGAATTCAGCAAACTGCATCCAACAGCACATCAGAACGATAATTCCTCATGATCAAGAGAACCAGGGATGCAAGTTTGATTCAATGTATGCAAATCAACAAACGCGATACATCTTATCACCAGGATAAAGGATAAAGCCATAGGATCATTTCAATACATGCAGAAGAGACATTTAATAAAATTCAACACCACTTTATGATAAAAACTCTCAACAAATTGGGTTTAGGAAGGAGACACTTAACATACATAACAAATCACACGTAAAAAACCTGCATCTAACAGCTATAGCTGGAAGCTTTCTAACACACGGAACCAGGCAGAGATGCCTCACAGTAATAAGACAATGGGGAAAGCTAGGAACTGTGGCAATCTAAAGAAAACATCCCTATTTTTCATCAGAAGCTGGAAAGATGGATTTTTAAGCCAAATTGCTCAATTTTTAAATGTTGGCAACTAATTCGTGATTTTAACAAATTGTGGAAGGATACTGTGGGAACCATTACAGCCAAATAAAGCACGCCTGTGAGCCAGCCATGAGCTGCCGTTGCAGCCTTTATCCTAAAAGTTAAAGTTATGGGTCACCAAATCCTACAAGGCTGCTTATCATTGGGAACCAATGTCAACAGCACTTCCGTGCCTCATCCATCTTTTTTAGAGATGAGACCCTTGATCTTTCAGGAAAGGCTATTATTGCCTAGAATAATTCAGATGATTTCCAAACACACAGATAATACCTCAGATGATAAACTTCCAGTTCACTCCCACCAAGTTATTATTAAACTTTTTGTTTTTAATGATTATAGGAACCTAATAATTGTACATACTTGTAGGGCACATGTGATGCTTTGATATAAGCATACAATGTAAATAATAAAATCAGAGTAATTGGGGTATCCATCGCTTCGGGCATTTATTTTTTTTTTTTTGTTAGGACCATTACACTTCCACTCTTTTCATTATTATAAAGTAGATCCTAAATAATTGTTGATTATAGTCACTTTGTTGTGCCGTGACATATTGCTAATTCTAACTATATTTTTGGAGCCATTAACCTTCCCCAATTTATTTCCCCTCCCTGCTATCCTTTCCAGCTCCTGGTAACCATTATTCTACTCTGCCTCCTTGAGATGAATTGGTTTAATATCTAGCTCCCACATAAGAGTGAGACATGCAAGATTTGTCTTTCTGTCCTTGGCTTACTTCACTTAACACAATGTTCTCCACTATCATCCACATTGTTGGAATTGGCAAGATTTCTTTCTTTGTGGCTATGTAATACTCCACCATGTACGTGGACTGCAGTTTCTTTATCTCTTCATCCACTGATGGACACTTAGTTTGATTCTAAATCTTAGCTATTGTGAATAATGCTTCAATAAATACAGGAATGCATATATCTTTTCAATATATTGAATTCCCTTCTTTTAGGTTATGTACCTATCAGTGGAGTTGTAGGGTCAAACGGTAGTTTTATTTTTAGATTTTGAGGAACCTCTATACTGTTTTCCATGGTGGTGGCATAATGCACACTCCTCCAACAGCATGTGAGGGCTCCTCTTTCTCCACAACCTCACCAGCATTTGCTATTGCCTATCTTTTTGATAAGAGCGATTTTAACTGGGGCGAGATATCTCACAGTAGTTTTCTTCATTTTTTTAATTTTTTATTTTTTAATTATTATGAATACATAGTTGTGTACTACCAAGCCATTATTATTTACAACCAACTCAACCAATTAAAAGAGGGAAGGGAAAATTAAAAGTTTTTTTAAAAAACGAAATGTTGGCTCAGCACCTATAGCTCAGTAGTTAGGGCACCAGCCACATACACTGAGGATAGTGGTTCATCCCCAGCCTGGGCCTGCTAAACAACAACAACAACTACAACAACAACAACAACAACAACAAAAACAATAGCCAGGCATTGTGGTGGGCTCCTGTAGTCCCAGCTACTTGTGAGGCTGAAGCCAGAGAATCACTTAAGCCCAAGATTTTGAGGTTGCTGTGAGCTGTGATGTTACTGCACTCTACTGAGGGTAAGATACTAACACTCTGTCTCAAAAAAATAAAAATAAATAAAAACGGAATGTTATTTGCTCTATAAAAAAATTATGTAATTGTTGTTTTATAAGTTATAAAATTATTTTAAGAAAATGTTTGCATGGATGAGTAAACTTTCTATGCACATAGTCTGTACTAGATAAGTGACTTTGTCCTGAGATAATACAGCTTTATATAAATATCACACTCTATCCTTTATGATGTACTCACTCTCACACCGTGAAATCATCAAGGCAGCTATTATTGTCAGCATCTCTTCATCTACAACCACTACTACTCATCATCCTCAATTTACAAAGTTCCAAATGCACTAGCTCTTGTTCTGCCCCCTAAACCCAACACACAGGGTTCTGCCACAGGGCCTTTGAACGTACTGTCTCATCTATCTGGAACAGTCATTTTTCTGATTTCTTCATCGATGGCTCTTATTTAGATTCAGCTCTAATGCCCCGCCCTCTCTGTCCTCTCTTCTCTACTGACCTATCAGTCACCTCTGTTTTATTTTCTTCCTTGACATTTATCATTAGGTTTAATTCCTTTTCCATATTTATCATCAGACTCACCCCTCTAAAATGCAAGTTCCCTGAGGATAAGATCCTTGCACACTTTCTCCACCATTGAAGAATCAACCAATGTTCTTAGGCCACAGATAAGTTTCTGAGACAGACTAGTGTCTGAATGAATAACAAATGGACTCTAATTTGGCAGATAAGTAAAGCAAGGCGCAGGGAGAAGCCTGCCCAGTATTCATTGACAAAGCAGAAACTTGAGCCACATCTTCTGACTCCTGACCTAGCATCACTGTCACTGCACCACCTCATCAGTGTTCTGATAGTCGGGGGCATCTTTCACCCGGAACTCAGCGCATCTGCAGGTTAAATCTATCTTTCCTCAGTGACAAGGCTCATCTGTCCACATTTCTCACCACAGAACCAAATGAATGAATGCATGTTACCCAGAAATGCACGTGTTTCACAACTAATTCCAAAGGATGTCAAAGACGACAGTTTTTTAAATTCTCTAGGAGAATTCCATTGAACATAAATGATTTTATGCATAAATATTAATGAAATTGTGACTTTTAGACTAAAAAAGTAAAGGTTAATGGCTATATTAGCTGTTTTCTCATTTCTCAAACAGAGGCAATCCAAAACCTAATATGCATATATACAAGCATGAGCAATTTGCCCAGAGCATTATACTTTATTCTTTATGATCTTCTTGTCTTCCGTTAAGGTCAAAAGTCATCTGAACAGCTTCATTTCTTCTGACAAAGATTTAAATTTTACTTAATTAGTGTGTTCTTGAAAACCTCATTTTCTTGACAGAAGATCCTTCCATTCATTTTCACTCCTGCCTGACAATTACTACTTCCCAGTGAATACCCTGGCCTCACTAGCTACCTTCTTACTCTTCAAACACACAATTATTAAACTTAACTTGAAGCTACGTCTACTCCCTACGAGGGAAAAAGATAAAAATGATGGAAACTTGGGATCCAGGGGTCTTTTCTCGTGGCTTTCCGAAGCATCTCTAGATGGCACACATTTTCAGCTTTTAATCATTTACCTTCTTGAAGAAGACGACATCATCAAGAAGTAAATAATCTTATTTACTGGAAAATATTTCTCATCCATCATTACCCTTTTCTGCTTTTATTTTTTGGTTAATTTATTCAACTAAAAAGTTGGACAAAAGTAAATGTGAGAAATTGTGCCTTAATACATGGACAGCAGAGTTTGCTTGTTTTTTAAAAGGTATTTACCACCCCCACCCTACCTGCCCAGGGCACTCAGAGTAGCTCAAGCCAAAATCCTGGGTGTCACCCTTGATTCCACCCTCCCCACCTCCCAACATCCCACACAGGCCCACAGAGTCCACTCCTGAATCGATCCCACATAGACCCACAGAGTCCACGCCTGAATCAACCAACTTGGCTCCATCTGCACCACTGTTATCTGGCCTAGTTCAGGATTCTGTCCTCTTATCTCAGATCTAGATTCTAGAAAATTACAGCAACCTCCTGACTGGCTTTCTGTTTCTAGTTTTGCCCTCTCACTGCCATCTCCACTAAGCAGCCAGTATGACCTCTCTAAAACATAAACCTAATCATGCCACCACAGTGTACTTACATCCCTTCCATGGACCCCATTGTCCCAGGCAAAAAGGTTAAACCCTTGTTCATTGCTTGCAAAGACGTTCATAATCCCTCCTCTCGCCTGCTTCTCTGGGTTGAGTTCTTGCCACACCTCGCCTCCTCTCTGTACCTGCGCTCTCCCCACTCTTCAACAACACTGAATTTCTCTCCAGTTCTTTTAATTCAGTGTGATCTCTTATCTCTCGTCCGTTTACTCATCCTCATCCAAACCCTCTTCTATTCATCTTCTCTTGGTTGGTCTCTACTTATCCTTCTATTTGGCCTGTCAAGTGTCACCGTCAGCAGGAAGACTTTGGTGCTCCTTTTAGTTGCGGTAAGGTGCCGGGACCCTTATATTCCTCCTACCATTGCACTAACCGTACTCGGCAGTGTTTGTCTTCACTTCCAAAGGCTTCAAAATTCAGCCCAGCATCTATCACCACATGGCATTTGGTATGTTTGCATTAATACTTCTTGCAAGTTGTTTAAAAGGGAGCTTACAGTCCACTAGGGGCATAGTTCTAAGTCTAAAAGTCTAATTATAAGCACCCTGTATTTGTTTGAATGTGAACACTTGTTTGCATACTTCAAAAGCAGTATCCATGGACTGGTTTCAGGGTAAGACTCCAGTGAGCTCTATTCTTCCCCAAATGGAAGCAATTTAATAACTGAAAATATCTACTTTTTTTATAACATAAGCCTAATTTTGTATTTCACTGAGGAAAAAATTAAACTTTTAAGTTTACGTAAGATGGTCCATTCCTTGAAATACATTGTTAATTGCCGAAGGAAAATGTTTTTCCTTGGGCTGGCGTCACCAATCATGTAACACACTCTGGAATTTTCTCCTTTTGCTTCCTACCCCCCATTCTGACATTCTTCAATAAATTCCGTAAACGTACAAAATAGTTTCAATGTTAGTTTACATGATCTAGAATTAAAACAGTAAACTTGCTGCTTAGAAATTACAGAATGAAAATGCCATGAAGGCTATGTTGAACAGTTTGATGAGAAATATTTCAGATCGTCTATGAAACCAGCACATTGTACCCCTTGATTGCACTAATGTACACAGCTATGATTTAACAATTAAAAAAAAAAAAGAAATTACAGAATGCGTTCCATTTAGACAGTTCATTGCTTTAGATCATCTATAATAATCCCTCGATGTGAAATCTAATTTCAAATGGTGGGAAGAGTTAGAACATATCTAAGGAAGTCATTAGGAGAGGAAAGGAAACGACACCTATTGAGTGACTTGATGTATGACACATATGAGGAACCACTCTTGTGAATTCTCCTAATAACTCCACGACGTGGTAATCAATACCTTCACTTTACATGAAGGATCACTGAGGCTGAAGTAAATTAAACACAATTGCAAAAGTTCACACATCTAGCAACCCACAGAGCCAGACATTGACCCCATGTCTATCTGGCACCAGGGTGAAAAATTCTTTTCATTATGAGAACTCAGAAAACTGGAGTATCATTTGATGTACAAAATTTTTGTTTTTAAAAAAAGGAGATGCCTTCTTAGAAGGCCAAAAACTTCCTCTCCATCTCCTCATAGAACTATTCTGCAGGCAGCTTTGTCTGAAACCCCTAGCTTTCAGCTTTCCATCTAATTATGCTTAGATGTAATTTTATCTGTAACTTAGGAATAAAATTAAAAAACAGAAGATTTACCATTATTTCTTATAGAGTTACAAATACTGGCAGAATGCTCAATTAGATTTAATCTGTGTTAATTAAGTTTTTCATGTTAACAAAGCTCTGTATTAACACATTTGAATCAGAAAAAATAAACATTAAATCTGCAATGCCATTAATATTTCAGCAAGACAGTTTCATCTTTGTTGCTCTTCCGATATGCTCTATTGGCACTGTAAAAAAAAAAAATCATCACATCAGAAATATAGATTAGAATTAACAGACTACCCATTCTGTTACATAAAAAGTCTATTCAATTACTACCTCCAGGTATGTTTTCTTTTTTTATTGTTAATATTAAATCATAGCTGTGTACTATCCCGTCATAGGGCACCATACACTGGTTTTATAAACAGTTTGACACATTTTCATCACACTTGTTAACATAGCCTTCCTGGCATTTTCTTAGTTATTGTGTTAAGACATTTATATTCTACATTTACTAAGTTTCACATGTACCCTTGTAAGATGCACCACAACAGGTATGTTTTCAATAGTCTTTATATTTAAGTTTTCCATTTCATTTTATCTACCCACTTAAGATATCCATGGGAATTCAATTGGCTCAGTTACCTAGAGAGTTTCCAGATATTGCTTTGCCAGGAAGTTCACTTCTGGTTTAAGCAATTACAATCTTCCAAAAATTCTACCTCTGGCTACTGGGTTCCCACCAGGTAAGAGAGACACCTGCCTTTGGTCGGAAGGGAACTCAGCCACTGAATGAACCCATCTGCGCTTAATTCAATAATGGCTTTGCCTGAGAGTAGCCAGAAGCCTAGCAGAAATTGGAAACAGTGATTTCCAAAGCAGTAAATGAAGTTTCTCTGGATGGCAGCTTTAGAAAAGGCCGCTGGATGATTACTTCCTGTGGTGCCAGGGAGGGTGTTGAGATACAGAATGCTGTTTCCCACAAGGTGCTTCAGCAGCAAAAGTGACTTTTGACTGTAAATGCAACATAACCAGAAGGTTTGGTTGGCAGTCATCCTCCTTTAATCACTGAACTAGGGAAAAATGACTGTTTTCTCATGTGGCCACTCCTAAGCACTCACTCTCCCGTCAGCATCAAATTTCCACCTCAACAACATCATCCTCCTCTTCTTCCTCAATACAACTTTTTTCATTGAGTTTCTTTGGTATGCCATGCACTCTGCTAGGGGGTTTACAAATACTTCTAATCTTCCCCAAAGTCAAACCATATTATTCAGTTGAGTCACCAGATACTAAAACCTCTGCCCTTTTTACTATCCTGTGCAGCCTCCTACATGGAGCACATCCAAGGCAGTATCTGTGCCAGTCAGTCTTTAAAACTAGCCCCCAAAATTCTGAGCAACCCCAACCAGAGAAAACGAATTGTTTATTCATTTAATATTTATTTATTGATTGCCTGCTCTGTGCCTAAGAGTATTGCTTGGATCACTCGCTCATGTGGGGCAGTCTCTGACCCATGTGACTTCATGTATTTATATGCAAACTAAAAAGGAAACATCCCAACCAGTCCAGACAGGGACCGCCAAGTTATTCTAATACCCGTGTTCTTTCATTTTTAGCATAATGCTAGACTGAATTTCCCGGTACCGGGCAATGAAATGGGATGTAAGTAAAGCACGACCTTTCTAGAGCTAACCCTTAATCCTATCTATAAAGACTATGACAAAATTATAATTACAGTAGAAGCTGTTAACCTATCTTTCTCAGAGCAAGCAAGCAAGACATACACATAGAAGTTAAATAACACATCTTAAAAGTGTTAAATATAAAGTTGTGTGCCTGTGTATTATCTATATACCTTTAAAAATTACCCATGGATTTAAGGCCGGACATGGTGGCTTACTCCTGTAATCTTAGCACTCTGGGAGGCTGAGGAGGGTGGATTCCTTGAGCTCAGGAGTTGAAGACCAGCCTGAACAAGAGCAAGACTCCATCTCTAAAAATAGCTGGGTGCTGTGGCTGGTGCCTATAATACCAGCTACTTGGGAGGCTGACACAAGAGGATCACTTCAGCACAAGAGTTTGAGGTTGCTGTGAGGCATGACACTTTGTCTACTGAGAGTGACAAAGTGAAACTCTTTAAAATCAATCATCAAAAAATAAATAAAATTTGCCCCCTAAAATTAAAAATATTCAACATGAGAAACACATATTTTATTCCCAGATATTATCCATTAAATATTTTTAATATAATATCTTTTGAATTTTTAAATACTCCTCTAACTTGGGTCAAAGAGGAAGTTAAAATGCAATAAAGAACTGTAGAAAAGTATAGAAAATTAACACAGTATACAGCAAGATCTGTGAGCTGTATTCAAAGCAATACTCACAAGAAAATACTATAAAGCCTTCAGCGATTTCACTGGTAAACAGATAATACTGAAAATAAATGAACTGAACATTGAAGAAGTTAGTAAAAATACCAATAAGATGATTCAAAGAGTGTAAGAAGCAGAAATCAATAAATTTGAAATGAAAAACTGTAGACTTGATCAATAAAACTAAGAACTGTTTCATTTAAAAGACCAATAACTTACGTGATCCCATCATGAGCCTGATGAAGAAAAGAATAAAACATATATATTTCATATTAGAAATGAAAGAAGATAAAAATCACGAATATAAAAATTTTTTTAAGTGAAAGAGACCATTAAGACCACTATTTGCCAAAAAAAAAGGCCATCTCAATGAAATATATGATTTTCTAAAAAACATAAACTGATCCAAAGATGAGCTGAAAATTAATTAGATAGACCATACTATAATAAAAATGGAAAATGAACATTTTCAATAATAAAATATTTACCATTTTCCCCCAAAAGAAATTATCAGCCCCAAAATTTTCTGTACTTTTCAGTCCAACAAAAGATTGTCAATACTTTACTAATTATGTTTATATATAATTATTTACATCTAATTATTTTCAAGCTTATTCTAACAGAAACATTTATTTAAAATGGCATGGCCTATGTTTTTTAAATAAGTCCAGAGCATAAAAAATTCAAGAAGCCTCAAATTAACTCACAAACACAGATAAATCTATTATATCTTATTTACTAGTGAGTTAAACTGTGTTTAATGAGACTAAAGTGTGTAAAACAATGCCTAGCATTTATCAGTGCTCAAAACTAATGTTAGATGCTACCACTTTTTTTATTAATACCTATATTGCTCCTACTCTTAATGATGCAAAATTCTAAATAAAACATTCGTTAATGTAAGTTCATTCTAGAATTTCAGAAATACTTTAATATTATACATTCCATTAATATAATTTATGTTCATAGATGAAAAGGGAAAACCAGAAAATTATGTCACAAAATACATAGTTAAGAGATATTGAATACAATTAAACAACTGTTCCCGATTTTTTAGTCTTTGAATACCTGGAATAAAATACTTGGACTTAGCCTTACAAATGCAAACAATGTAACCTAATCATACATTAGGTTTATTATCTGAAATACTAAAAAAAAAAAAAAAAAACTCCAGCACAGTGCTTAGAATAAATAAATAAATAAAAATTGGGAATAAGTTTCCTTTACATGATGACTAGATGAATAGTTAGATTAGAAGCTATTACCAGATACTATGTTAAATAGATAAAAAGAACATATTAATGTTAGAAAGAAAAAAGACTTCTCAGCTATCTTCTTCTCGACTTTAATGAAGACCTTTAATCTGCTTACATGTTATCCTCCACTGCTGTGGTGATTCTAGCCAATATCACAAAACATGAAAAAGAAGTAGCTGGTATAAATATTAAAAATTGATAATGGAAAATTTTCAAATTATAAAATTTTCTACTTGATGAATAGAAAGGGATCATCTTTAAAAAATTAATTTTTGATACATGGTATGCAATCGGCAAATGTTACCTTTTAAAAAGCTATTCCACATAGCCTAAAAATCAGCTAAAACTCTGACACCAAAACCAGAATAAAACATCAAAAGAAAAAGACCCTGCAGACCAATATTTCCCTTATAAATATACATGTAGATATAAAAACCCTCAATGAGATACCATGAAATCAAATCTATAATATGCACAAAGGATTACACAACATAACAAAATAAAAAATTTATCCAAGGAATGCAAGCCAAAAATAAATTAGTACAATATGCTACACCAATAGAATAAAGGATAAAAGCCACATTATCATGAAGAAATGTAGAAATAGTATGTGAAGAATTTAATACCCCTTCATAATAGAAACACTGAACAACCTAGGAAGAGAAAGGAACTTGCTCAACTGATGAGGCACATCCACAAAAAGAAGGTAACTTCTTCAAACTTTAAGACCATCTATAAAAACTCACAGCTAACATACATCCTGGTGAAACTGGAAGCTTTCCCTTAAGATCAGGAAGAACACAAGGGTGTCTGCTGTCACCACTTCCATTCAACACTGAACTGAAAGTTCTGGCCTGGGCAATTAGGTGAGAATATGAAATAAAAAGCATCAAGTGGGGTGGCGCTTGTGGCTCAAAGGAGCAGTGTGCTGGCTCCATACACCAGAGGTGGTGGGTTCAAACCCAGCCCCGGTCAAAAACTGTAAAAAAAAAAAAAAAAAGGCATCCACGTAGGACAGGAGAAAATAAAGTTATCTTTAATTGCAGATAACATAATCTTGAATGGAAAAATCCTAAGGAAGTCACTAAAAAACTCTCAGAACTAATAAATGAGGTTAACAAGGTTGCGGAATGTAAGATAAATATCCAAAAATCAATAGTATTTCTATGGGCATATACAGTAGCAATGATCAACCAGAAAATGAAACTAATAATTCCATTAACAATAGCATCAAAAGACAATAAAATACTTGGGAATAAATTAACAAAAGCCTTGAAAAACTGATACTCTAAAAACAAAAAACAAGATCTTCTGGGAGATCAGGAACAGGTAATTGAGGATAGAGAGGAGTTTTAACACCATAACTAAGAAGATGCCAGGAAGGTTACGTTAATCAGTGTGATGAAAACGTGTCAAACGGTCTATAAAACCAATGTATGGTGCCCCATGATCGCATTAATGTACACAGCTATGATTTAATAAAAAATAAAATAAAATAAAAACAGAATTAAAAAATTTTTTTAAAAACCACATTGAAAGAAATTAAAAGATGACCTAAGTAAATAGAAAGCTACTTCATATTCATTAATCAGATAATTTGATATTATTGTGATGGCAATGCTTGGTCCATGTTGGTTTCCAGATTCAGCACAATCTTTTTTAAATCCCAACCGACTTCTATGCAGAAATTGACAAACTGATCCTAAAATTCATATGGAAAATCAAACGGCAAATAACCAAAACAACCTTAAAAAGAGAAACAAATTTGAGAGACTCATACTTTCTAGTTTCCAAATTTACTACAAAGCTACAGTAACCAAAACAGTGCTGCCATATGAATGGACATAGAGATCAATGAAATAGAAACGAGAGTCCAGGCAGCACCCGTAGCTCAATGGGTAGAGCACAGCCACATACACCGAGGCTGGCGCTTCCAACCCAGCCCTGGCCACCTAAAACAACAATGACAGCTGCAACAAAAAAGGAGCCGGGCGTTGTGGCAGGCGCCGATAGTCCCAGCTACTTGGGAGGCTGAGGCAAGAAAATTGCTTGAGCCCAAGAGTTTGAGGTTGCTGTGAGCTGTGACACCATGGCACTCCAGCTAGGGGGGCCAGCTTGAGACTCTGTCTCAAAAAAAAAAAAAAAAAAAAAGAAGAAGAAGAAGAAGAAGAAGAGGAAGAGGAAGAGGAAGAGGAAGAGGAAGAGGAAGAGGAAGAGGAAGAAGAAGAAGAAGAAGAAGAAGAAGAAGAAGAAGAAGAAGAAGAAGAAGAAGAAGAAGAAGAAGAAAGAAAAGAAAAGAAAAGAAAATAACAGAAAAGAAA